>JABBWA010000588.1:0-24127 GCA_016628065.1 Suillus lakei | reverse complement strand
TGTGCTTGCTTGCTTCTTTATTCTGACCAGAAAAGAATGACTGACTAGGGACACTAATTTTGACTGAACTTTTGATTGCTCAGGGATTTGGATTACTGATATAATTTCAAGTTCTGGATAGGAATAGGGAATAGTAATTGGCTGCTGCCTAATTGACTACCTAGAACTCGAAATTAGTCGAGTCATCAATGCATCATCCCCAGTGAATACTGGACATTCGGAATCTACTGAAACAGACGTAAATATATGCAAAGCTACTAACCTCATCCTCGGGCAGTGTCCACGTCGGTGCCGGCTCCCGCATCAGTATCTCCTCCTTGAGCGTTGTCTCCGCGAGTGGTGTCGCCATCACCGTTGGCACGGGAGGCGTCACCGTCAGCACTGCCATCGACACCACTCCCTGCGCCGTCGTCGGGGAGGGCAGCGTCTGCGCTTGCACTGGGCGTTGAGGCTGATGCTGCGCCTGCTTTGTTTCCATTCTGGCTTTTGCTTTGCGGCGTTCTGTGTGAGGTGTTAGTGATGAGGTGAAGAAGGTATTATTGCGAGTAGTGTAAGGTAGATGTGCGTAGTATACAGGACGAACGCAAGGAAAGGAAGAAGGACAGGAGGTTGGATAGATAAGGAGGAAAGAAGGACGCACCTCAAGCAACAACTTTCTTCTCCCACTCCTCATGCGCCTTTAAAAACTAAGCCCCGCAAGCTGTTGAGGCAACTCGTCCCATCTATCCATCAGGATCTTGAGGTGGTCTGTGAGTTTCTGTGCGTCAATGCTATGCAGTGAGCGTCAGCGTCAGCGTGTTACGACGAACGAACGTATGGTCACGGTAAAGCAGCTATAAGGAAAGAGCACCGGTGCTTAAGATTAAAATAGTCTTCATCGTATTCGCCGAGGTTCACAGCTTTGAGAGCGATGTCTGCGAGTATGAAGGGTGGGAGATTGCCCTTGACGTCCCATTATGACAACGTCAGACCTTAAGCGAGTGTATGTGGAGGCACGCACCTTTGGATATGGTAGCTTTGAGGTCTTCGATAGCTAACTGAAGTTCAGGATGAAAGTCACGCTGATGCGAGTGAGCACAAGGTATGATGTAGATTAAGAGGACATATGATATCGACCTAATATCATGCCCGGCATACGCGAGACATAGATCAATCATGAAGCTTTGAAGGCCGAACTGGGAACGCGAGCGAATAGCCTCAAAGGCTTCCTGAACGAAGGAAAAAGCATCAAGGCAGTTCTCAAGTACATCGCTCGCACGGAAACACATTCGGAGACGTCAGCCCCCAAAGAAGTGACCCCCAACAGATGCGCTAAGTACTTAGCCATTTACTCCCTCCAATCGCCTAAAGACGGCATTGAATGTCCTCGCTGGACCAGGATCACAGAATACCCACGCCGCAATGAATATAGAGTACCATAGATTACAACACCGCATGTACTGTCTAACATAGGGCCTCGCCCCCACGGACAATAAACAGGGATCCCCCCAAAAAAAGATATTGACAACTTTCTTCTTCTTCCCATTGTCCTCTGCGTTTTACCGTTTCCGGATTCACAGCATTACAATCGACAAAAGTGCGTGGAAAGGGAGCGGAATTGGACACCGCAATGACTCCGCGGATCTTCTGTGCAAAAGCAAATGCTTCTCCTGGAGCACGATGCTCAGTATCCACTGAGATTTTGATACTAGGGTTTCGAGGGGGACGTTCGTCATTCCTGCGTCGAGGGCGCGTTGGTGGGCAGAGGAGGAGCGGCCGTCGAGGTTGGTGTAGACTGTGCAGCCGGCGCTAACGAGGCGTTTCGCTATTGTGGAGTCCATTGCTCCTGCTGAGACGACTGCGATGGTTGACATTGTGCGTGTTGGTGGGATCGTGTTGGTGGGGTTGTGCTTATTTATGGGTTCGTATGTCATTCAGTTGTTGGAATTTCCAGCATGAAGGTATGTGAATTAGATGTTTTTAACGTCTATGTTGACGACCTACAGACAGCTGCACATAGAATTGCTTCAATCTCACAATCAACTTGTATTTGTAGCACTCGCCTCCTTCTTGCGACTGATCTGGGACGATATTTGTATTTATAATACCAATCGATTTAAATATTATGACTCGAAAAAAGCGAGTGGCCCTTCGCGTTATTTTATAATTTTTTGTTGTTGTGCTCAGTAGTCTTGATCTCATTGTTGCGCCCTCGCTGCCTTGACTGCCTTAGACCTTGATGATTTTTCCAAGTAGATTGAGGTACAAAAGGCACTCGGTGATTTCCTGATGCTAAGTTGCTAACCACGAACTGATGCTATCACTCAGAGCTATGCAAGCAATTGATGTATATGTATCACATTTTCGCTACATTAGTAGCTATCATTATCACCACCCTCGGGTTCATTATTAGCATTTCGATACCATCTTGATGACACAGGTCTGACAGGCCGCATCAGCACCACTACACACTCGAAAGTTGACTACTGGAGACCAGGTCCACCTTACTACCTGTCCATCTGCACTCACCTGCGTCGCTGATATTTCAATAGTATGCCATTAGGTCCCTCGGCTACGAATGGCGCTGTCCAGCCTTGGTTTGGTATGTCGTCATGTTGGTTGATTGTCTGCAGGTGCGTGCTGACAACCATATTCCCCCTCAGCATCCTGGAAGGCCCGCTCGAGGAATCCCTCAGAAAACACATGCGATAGATTGTTCTCTGCACGCGCATGTTACATCATGCATGGCGTGCTGGTCACGATACACGTCCTCCTTCTTATCTTCCGTGTCCGACACTGGGAACACCGCGTGACTCTCCCGTTCACAGCAAAAAATGACGGACTTTGGCCTGCGGTGCTGAGTGCCTCACTGCAAGCATTTTATACCGTACGTCTTCATCGTTATCATGATACCACCAAATACAGGACTTCGTCCAGATCTACACGGCCATTCTACTCTTCCTCACCCAACGGCTTGCGATTTCGAGAACACTCGCCCGCCGTCGGAAACTGACTGCCATTCACGACATCTCTGGCGCATGGGCAGGCCTCGGCTCTGCACTCAGTAGTGTCTGGCGACAAACGATTATCCCCGCCTCGTGGTGGACGACTCTTGCTGTGACAGCCTACCTTGCGAGCATATCTGTGCTACATGTCACCTCTTCCACTCTCCTACAATTTCAAACATTCAATACAACTATGGTTACTTCCGTGCCAACAACACTGGGATGGCTAGATAATGAATCATACAAGTCTAGGGCAAACTGGGGATCCATCGCTGCATCCTTACCGGTCATCAATCAATTACCTGGACTGGTGACTGCAGGATTATCTAACAACACAGTCTATGACATGTCTCAAACAGCCTACATAGTAGGAAACGCAACTGTGAATGCAACGACGATAACCTCGCGTTGCGGATTGCTTCCAAACGTCACATACCTTACAAATTACAGCATGGAGTACACCACCGCGTATGTTCCATTGATCGTGGATGGTGTACGCTATTCTATCAAGCTGAATGCGAACACTCCCTGTCGGTCGTTCTGGTTGCGGTGGGGTTTTATCATGCTAAGAAATGTATACAGGGTCAGACCAGATAGATGTACTTCAATGGGCGGAGACAGATCTACCATCTGACAATATTAGCCTGTTGGTAAGCGTTCTCCGAGATAGACTTTTGGAAGCTAATCAACAGTTCTACTCTAGACTGATGGTGTCTTTCTTATGGTCTCTACATTATTGGAGATTCAGCCTTCAGTACAGAAGGAGGTCGCTGTAAACATGACTTGGGACTATTATTGTGCGTTTACCTGTTTGTACTGCAACCACGATGACAAAACCCTCTGCAGCTCTCAGTTTTGAATCCATTCCATCTGTCGTCCCTGTCTATTTTATTCGATGCTCGCTGTCAGCCAACACTACAGATGGGGTGATCGATATCCAAACGAACAGTCTACTGAGTCCCACGCCCATTTCGCAGCCATCCACGCAATGGGACATGTTTCAGTGGACAAATCAGAATTACACTTGGAAAGAAGAAGTGCGTCAAACGGCGTTCGTTTATAGGGGTTATGAAAGTTCAATGGTTTACTGTCAAATTTAGATCAGCAACGCTTTGTCTAACCCGGCCGGCAGCGGGTTTGAATTTATTGATGCATCTTCACAAAGCGTCGAACCCTCTATTGCGGACGAGTAGGCTAAAACCTTTCCTTGGCTGCACTGCTGTAATTCCTCATGTACGATTTGACTTCTAGGTATGTCATGTCATTGGTAGGCTTGAATCTCGCCGATCAGTTCTCACACTACTCGATTGTGACTCCTCCTCCCATTTCTAATTTCGCTTTGAGACCGGATAAGCTGGAATTGGCTGTTGCGAAAGCAGCTGCACAATTAATTTGGACAGGTAAGAGATCACTTTGGGTTCGACTTTCTGAATTATCAATATGCCCTGTTCTTACTCATTTTGCGTCACATGCTCAGCGGGACGAATCGGCACATCCAATGGCGGACTTCAGCCTGGCAACGGGATGGCCAATATCAATGAAGAGTTGATTGCCCTACGCCTCAATGTCAGTTTGAACCATATAGAACCTACCTTCAATTGACTGATGATGACACATGTTGTAGATCAACCTTCTTCCCGTGAGTTCGTGATGGCATCTAAGTATCCCATGACAATTCATCGAAAATGATTCTAGCTGTCTTTTGCAGCATCTGCATCAGTGATCATGTTGGGACTGGCGCTACACATGACAAGAGCATTCGATGCATCACAAGACAGTCAGACAGTCATCCTGAATACAGGCGTACTGCAACTGTTGTGGTTGGGTCACCATTCAGCCTCTATCAATGAAGTCCTGGAAGATGTGAAGCATCCGACAGAAGACAATCTGCGCCGAGCAGGCATGATAGATATTTGTCTTACGAAGACAATATCTGATGAAGAAGAGCTGGGGAGTTCAACTCATAGTCTTTCTGATGATGTGAACAACGATCATGATGATGAGATGTGATTAGGATTTGAGAATGGAGGGCTGGCGAGCTGCTGCTTATGTATGTTCGTATGCTATATATTTCGTAGATCTTTCCATGGTTCATACTGCTCTGGCATCAGGAAAACCCTCCCCAGACAAATTTGCCTTAAGATGTAACATTAGAACTAATCCTGTGTTATTATGTCTAAATTTTACAAATTCAAGTTTTAGCCAGTTCAGTTCGGTTTTTTTACCCCCTAATAAAAACACAAGAATTAGCAACGATTTCTAGTAATTCAAACACATTATCATAACTTGTAGAATTGATTGTTTGATCTTAGACGAGGGTTCCAACCGAATCAGACAGAATAAGATAACAAGAACAAAATTAAATTTGATTAAGAGTGGGTATATGGGCAGTAGGCTAATTTAAATAACAGTGCACACTATGACCAACCAGGAGACTATGTATCAGCTTCACAATTCCGTATTGTACACCATGAAAACAAGTGGGGGATGATTCAGTCTTCTTCCATATTGTCGAGGTCAAGTAACTCGAATGCTTCAAGCTCAGCAGCATGGCCACTGGCAGCGGCGCCACTGTGTTGCAACTTCCTGCAAGCAGAGTGAGCATCAAGGGAATACTACCTAAGTGGAACTCACTGTGCAGCCTCATAGATGTCAGCCATCATACAGTGGAATTTTGCAGGTGCGTCCTTCTTCAGTTTTTCCAGGAACCTGGCATGGTAGTTGTATGTCTCGCTGAATAAATTTCCTGTAAAGTTGAATTTTGATGGTGAACCTTGCGACTTCCACAGAAGGGCTGCATACACCTTTGCAACGAGTTAAACAGCACATCTGTACAATGACAACAAGCACATTACTGCAGTGGCAACCAATGCCAGCAAAGGGATAGGGACTTCGGGGGGCTGGCCTTTGTTGTTGGCGATTTCAACGAAGCATTCCACAAACTTGATGGCAACAGACCTCAAGCTATGAAAGAGCTGCTGATATATTAAGAAAATTAAGAGTTCACCCTGGTAGGGCTTCTTTCTAATGGGCGAAGCCTTGTTATTGATCTGTATAATTTCAACAATGTCAGTAGTACAGACAAGGGGAGAGATCTCACATCAAACTTCAAGGCATATATATATGCAAGCTTATCCAATAGCCTTCTCGCTGCAGCTTTCCCAGTGTCGGTGTGTCCAAGGCGAAAGTAACCATTGGCATGCACACATGCGTCTTCCTTCAGCTCATGACGCAATATTGGAACACGAGCATCCACCTCACATATGGTTAGAGACTGATAAGAAAGGGTGCGAGTTGAACTCACCAAGCTACCGAGTTGTGACACATACCGTTCGTCCGATTGAAGACGTTCTTTGATTGGATGCACACCACGTTTTTCAGCGACAACTATCAATGCTTGCAGCACGACTTGGTTCTTGTCAACCAGTTCAGGATAACCATTGGTGAAAAAAAGGTGGCACTTGACTTCCATGATTGCAGACTGAAGGACTTTGTGAGTCTCTAGGTTCTGATCAAGTAATTTCACCTTTCCACTTTCTGTTTGAATGAGCGAGGCGATACTCCGAGTCTTCACATCAGAGGTAAGTTTCCGAGTTGGTGCAGTGCCTTCGTTGTCGGATTGGAATTCTGATGAGTCGCCACCAGTCGAGCGATCTTCAATGGACTCCGAAACTGCATCTTCGACATCCATATTGGCCCAGGTAGGAGTCTCTGCCGCTTGTTTGTGATCTCAGGCCTTGAACCCAGCTTTTGAAGTGCCACGTGACTCGGATTTCGATGCTACCTGCTGCTTGTTGGTGATGACCGACATGACCTTCAAAGTTTCAAACGTGAGTTCACAAGCATATGATATAGCAAAGCTGACCTCATCAAAAAGCCTCAACGCAGCCGAATCTTCATCCTCGCTGTCAGTGGCACTGCTCTCCAAGCTGTTACCGTCTGAATCAGTTAGTAACTTACTGTCCCGACTCAGTTTGTCCCTGGGCCAACTCGTATCAGAGTCAGTACTCTGCTCATCTTCATCTTCAAGCAATGCCACATCTTGCATAGTGTAAGTTCGGCAGAGTTTCGCTGGTCATTGATAGTAAGGCGGCTGTGCTGCACACAATGATCATGTGAGACTCGAACTTCCTTTTTTGTCATGGCATAGGCTGACCTTCAAGTTGCTTATCAACCATCAGTGGAGCCTGCAAGATACCATCATCTGAGTTGCTCATGTCGTGTGGACGCTCTGCCAGTGCCCAACGTTTTTCCATGTAAGTACCATAAATCAGTTTCAAGTGTATCAACGGACTCAGTGTTGACGGCTTTACTTGATGCCATAGTCCTGTTTGACTTGCCAGTGGAGCTGGAGTTCCGACTTGGAGTAGGCGCCGGTGATGCATCAGTTCTCTTTTTTGGGGCAGGATGGTCTTGGGCTGATGTTGCTGTTGCATTCTTGTGTCTTGGTTTATCTTGCTTCCAAACTGAATCTCAGGTCAGTTTGATTTATTGATGGTGTTTTCGGTCACTCACCTGCATTTTCAATAGCTTTTCTTGGCACCATGCACTTCTGTCAAGCCTCACAGTCAGTCACTTGCTGAGTTGCTTATACTCACTTACCTTGATCCTGCCAAGGTAAAGTCATTTTTTATTATTACTTTAATTTTGAGACTCAGAGTGTGTAGGACTCAAAAGAATAAAGGAGCATTGAGGAACCCGGGTGGATTTTTCAAAAACGAGTGTGAGTGATGGTCAAACGAAAGGGAATGGGACTAAAAATTTTACTAACACAATGTAACAGGGCAATTATGTAGCAGGTGAAGGGCGCTAAACTGTATTTTCACCGGCACTGTCTGTCCATGACTTTTGGGACACTCCCCCATCAGCATCGTCATCCACAGGTATCATCATCCCCAGGCAACCCATGACTCGGATTCCCATCGCCATCACCAGGCACCCAAAAACACAAGCCTGTACCAGTACCACCACCGTCAAAGCACAACATAGTATGTTTTCCCTCACTTTGCTGGCTGCAGTGCTAATATTTGCTAGGTTGATTGGGCACTAACTACCCTGCAGTGCTAATATCTGCTAGGACGATTGGGTCACCAATGATGGCAATTGGACCATCATCCTTCACAACACCATCATTCCGCCTGTTCTGCTCACTATGGCTGCCAAGAAACATGATCCGTGCAATGGACGTAAGTCAATTAGTTTTTGAGGGCTTCAATACTAGGTGGGTTAGTGCTTGAACTTAGTATTTATTCGGGCCATTACTTACCACACCCTTGCCCTTTTTTCATCCATCCCATCATCCCGTCATCCCTTCATCCCCCACTCGTATTGTTTCAGCTTTGTCATCTCATCCCCCACTCATATCACTTCACTGGCAGCTTCTAACTATGAATGACCCAGGTTACCACACATGTTCAGCTTGTGGGCGTGATGATCTCACTGTAACTGATCTCAGCCAGCATATCGCAAAGAGTCGTGACCCACATTGTCACACACTCTACAGCCAGTCGCGATCAAGAACAAACAACAAAGCCAACTCGGTAGGCAACACCGAAGCTGAGCTTGCCTTGGATGAGGGAGACTACAACGGAATTTACAATGAGGACGAGTTTGAGAGGCCTGCCAGTGCTGCGAGTGAGTAGACAGCTGATAGTGATGAGGAAGATTTTGATGAGCATCTGCTCTTCAAACCTGAATGGGAGGCTGCACCATTGCAACCTCAGGCTGATGAAGACAACAACTCGGACCTACTGGATGAAGATGACGAGTTGGAGGATATTCAACAGAACACTCATCAAGACGTTGAGGCTCGTGCACCAGGCCACTCTGGATTCATTAGGGTGCCCTATCCTGATCCATGCGCTGGCCAAAGTATGTCGCATGGTTCAGTTGACCATGGTGCCAATATGGCATATGGGGTGCATCTCGCCAATGACAAGAACCCATACCATCCTTTCAATTCCCAGATCGAATGGGAGGTTGCGAGATGGGCGAAACTTCGCAGAGCAACATTGACAGCATTTTCGGACCTGCTCTCAATTGATGGAGTAAGTTTCTTTTGCCACTTCACAAGTATCACTCATTAATAGCTAATACTCCTAGGTTAGTGAACATTTAGGGTTGTCATTCAAGAACACCAATGAACTGAACAAGATCATCGACTATGAACTTCCAACTGGACACCCCAAATTCAAATGGGAGCAGGTTGTTGTTGTGGGAGAATCATTTGATGTGTATTACCACGACATCCTCGAATGCATCAAGTTGCTGTATGGCGATCCCGACTTTGCAAGATACCTTACATTTGCTCCTGAGCGCCACTACACTGACGAAGATCAGACTGTGCATCTGTTTCATGACATGTATACCGGAAAGTGGTGGTGGAACACGCAGGTAAGCACTCAATGTGACATCAATTGGACTTCATAACTTATAATGTCTGGCTAGAAAAAACTTGATCAGCATTGTCCGGGTGGGACCATCGTTCCAATTATCATCTCGACAGACAAAACGCAAATCACTATGTTTTGCAACAAGTCTGCA
Organism: Suillus lakei; assembly: GCA_016628065.1. NCBI lineage: Eukaryota > Fungi > Basidiomycota > Agaricomycetes > Boletales > Suillaceae > Suillus > Suillus lakei. The sequence goes on along the minus strand of JABBWA010000588.1, from coordinate 14,600 downwards.
TACCCAGTGTATCTCACCATTGGTAATATCCCAAAGGAAATTCACCACAAACCTTCGTGTGGTGGCCACATCCTACTCACCTATCTACCAACTACTCATCTCGAACAAATCACCAATAAGGCTTCACACCATCGGTCTCTCGCAAACCTATATCATGCTTGCCTGAGTCATGTGCTTGCACCATTGCAACATGCTGGATTAGAGGGCATCAACATGTGCAGTGGAGATGGTGCTCTTCACCGCTGCCACCCTTTATTCACAAGTTTTGTCGGGGATTATCCAGAGCAACTTCTCACAACAGGAATCAAGTTTGGCGACTGCCCGAAATGTGATGTTGAGAAGGATGACATGGAAAGCAATACAGTACCACTCCACCTACGAAAAATAGGTGAGGTGCTGGATGCACTCATGGTGCTTGATCAAGGCAATCTTGCCTTTGTTCGCACATGTGCCACAGTAGGAATCAAACCTGTGATACATCCTTTCTAGGAGAAACTCCCGTTCACGAACATATTTCAGAGTGTCACGCCTGATGTATTGCATCAGCTATATCAGGGCTTGGTGAAACACCTTTTGGCATGGTTAGAGGCCACTTGTGGAGCCACAGAAATTGATGCTTATTGTCGACAGCTTCCTCCCAACCATCACATTCGATTATTCACCAAGGGTATCACCACCTTATTGCGTGTAAGTGGCACTGAACATGCGCAAATATGCCGCTTCCTTCTCGGCATCATTATTGACATTCGTCTGCCCAACAATCTCAACACAGGTTGTCTTCTATGAGCTGTACGGGGGCTACTTGACTTTGTGTACCTCGTGCAATACCCTTGCCATACCACCGAGACCCTTCAGTTACAGTGGCTCAAAAAAGTGTCTGAATGTTTGTGCATTTTTGAGTAATTGGATCATAGCAAGCCAGCACCTAAATATAACATATGGGTATATGGACATGTCTGAAGGCCCTACATCATAGCTTGAATCTGAGCTATATAGCGTGGGAACACAACCTTATATGGGCAAGATATGGTAATTCTATTCTTATGACTCATTCGGACACTTTTTTGACTTTATGATAAACCAGTCTTGTTATATAATTCTAGTACTTTATGTTACCCTTCTTGGCTTTAATAAGTGCTGTAACACTTCGAGGCATAATTTCCATCAATTTCTGACACTCCTCTATGGTAATTTCTTCCCATTCTACTGCAACTCTCTCCCACAGTTCAAATCACCCCTTTGGAGGATCTTGATAGGCAGCAAGTAGTCTTTTGAGTGATTCACAGTGATATTCAATGGGATTGAGGTCTGGAGACTGTGCTGGCCATAATAAACATTGATGTCATGGTCTTCAAACCATTTTGTGGCCAGCTTTGAGGTATGCTTGGGGTCATTATCTTGTTGGAAGATAATGTCTTCTTCATCAACTCCTGACTCCTGCATGCTTCTGAATAGACACTCCTCTATGATAAAGATGTATTGCTCTGCATTGATCCTTCCCACCACCTCACAGAGAATATCACACCATTCCACCCCATACAGCCCAAAACCATCATACTTCCTCCTCTAAACTTCAGTATACCCTTGACTTCTCTTTCTCCTAGTGGTTCTCCTGCCTTTTTATATACATATTCCTGGCCATCTGACCACATTTTATTTATTTTTTGTTTCATCTGACCAAATAATCTTCTTCTAGTCTTCCATAGTCCAATATTGGTGTTGCAAAGCAAAGGCCAGTCTTCTCTTCCTATGAGCTGCTGAGAGAGGAGGTTCTTTCTTCTTGGTTACAGCCTTAAGATTGGCTGCCTTGAGGGTGTTTCTGATTGTTTGGGTAGAGGGAGGAGTAGGAATAATGAAATTGATGAACTTGGTGACATGCACAGCATTTGAAGCCTTCCCAGACAGAAATTGATGAACAACAGCTTTGTTGTTCTGTGGGTAAGCTTGGGAGGACATCCCATTTTAGCATTTTCCTTATCTGGTATGTTCTGCTTTACAACTGTAGCAATAGTAGACTTGCAAAGACTAGTTTTGGAAGCAATTTTCCTGCATATAGACCAGAGGTACAGAGAACAAGGATATTATCCTTTTGAGCAGAGGAGATGGGCTTGATGATGATTATATTAAATTTCATGATCTTATGTGGGTTGATATATTCAGATAATATTAAAATCAGACCATATTATTATTATGGTACCACTTTCATTAATAATATTACATATGAATGGTCTCATTTTGTGACTTTAACATAAAGTCAAAAAAGTGTCTGAATGAGTCATAAGAATAGAATTACCATATCTTGCCCATATAAGGTTGTGTTCCCACGCTATATAGCTCAGATTCAAGCTATGATGTAGGGCCTTCAGACATGTCCCTATACCCATATGTTATATTTAGGTGCTGGCTTGCTATGATCCAATTACTCAAAAATGCACAAACATTTGGACACTTTTTTGAGCCACTGTACTGGACGAGGCACTAGACCTTTTTCATGAAAACAAGCTCATTTTTGTTGACCTCGGCATTCGAAACAACTTTAACCTACCGAAGTTGCATGCTGCTCGTCATTATCCTCTGATGATCATGCTGTTTGGCTCAACTGATAATTATAACACGGAGTACACAGAACGGCTCCACATCAATTTGGCGAAAGATGCCTACCGCGCTACAAATCACAAGGACGAGTTCGCCCAAATGACGCGCTGGCTCGAACGAAAGGAGAAGATTCTGCAACACCAAAAATATGTTACTTGGCGACTCGCTGGTGGCCATGAGTCTGATCCTTACCATTCACACCCACCAGATATGACATTCGGCCGTGAACAGGTCATGACAAAACACCCCAGCGCAAAGTCTGTCAGCCTCGAAAAGCTGACTACGGATTATGGGGCTACTCATTTTCAAGATGCCCTTGCACACTATATTGCTCAGCAGAGTCAAGGAAATGATCCCGCACCACTCCACGGTCACGCACTCAATGTACTGGCACATGACATCCATTTTCCGTTCCATCGACTGCCTGTCTTTCATAAGGTCAAGTGGTGCTTGGTTGATGCCTGCGGCCATGGCAATGCACGCATTACTTTGGACAGTGTCTATGCAAAACCACAACACAAGTTCGGCTCTCGTCTCATTGCTCACCGGTCCGATACAGCTCTAGTGAGGCTGGGTGCGAATTCAAAGGATCTTCGAGGTGTGTAAACTGTCAGTCAGTGTTACTATGTAATACTTACTTTGTACTGATCATAGAATTCCATGTCGGTCAAGTTCGAGTCATTTTCACCTTACCACCAAAGTCCATCCCACTGCTCTTCCCACCAACAATCCATCTTCCTACTCACCTTGCATATGTTGAGTGGTTCACACTGTTTTCGCCAGCTCCAGACCACAATAGCGGACTATATAAAGTCTCGTGTTCACTGCGTGGTGGTGACACCATGGCTAGTATTGTGTCAATTGCTGACATTGAGCGCAGTGTTCATCTTATACCGAGGTTTGGTGTTATGGCCCAACGAGAGTGGACAAGTGATACAGTACTCAAGAACTGTGACTCCTTCTGGTTGAACTCATACATAGATAGATATACTTTTTCAATGTTCAGATAATGCTCAATAACTCTTACTATGTTAGAAAAAAACTTGTCTAACATTATCATCTTTAGCTACTTTCTTCATAAAAAGCTGTGATTGTGCTAATGTTATGAATTTTTGAGAATTCTCCCTAATTTGCCTTGGGAGGGTTTTCCTGATGGGTGTGGAGCCCTGTATTATGATTGTTGTTTTTTTTAGTGTCATTTCTCAATTGAGATGTGGAGTTGTTTTCTCAGGTCAACTATGAAATATGGAGGACGAAACAGGTGCGCCACGGATATAAGTATCATACGGATTGTGCTTGCTTGCTTCTTTATTCTGACTAGAAAAGAATGACTGACTAGGGACACTAATTATAACCAAATTTTGATTGCTTGGGACATACTGATATAATTTCAAGTTCTGGATACATCAGTAAACCACAATTTCTCCAGACTTTGGCTTTCCTCACAAATCCTCACAGTGTGACAGACCTCACAGCATCCCAGCATCCCAGACCCACAGTGTTGCCAATGTTCAGACACCACACATAACAAAGGTACTGATCTTACTAAGCAATATGAGAACCTTGATAATGGATTGGGTGCATTGTGAGGCATAATTCACAGATAGCATGACCTTGGGGAAGTGCATTGATTATATACATTGACATATATGATGAAAAAGGACTCACCTGATAGACCTGATTTAGGCCATTCATATGTGGTATCCACATTGACAAGGATGGTGTCCCATCAACCTTTTGGCCACCCAGGGCCAGGAGAGGCATAGATAGTTTGAGCCAGCAACACAATGTTGGGATCATGGAAAGATGTGTGCTGGAGGTGAACTGTGTCCCATAATTGAATGTGGTCAAATGGAAGGATTGGTAGATGATTGATCAATGGTCTCTGTCTTGGACCCCCCACCCCATGAACTATTTGCAGTGATAAATGTTTAATGAGGAATACTGGAATCGTGTCTCACAGTAGCCATGTGCCTGGCTTTGCTGAAATAATTGGTCACAACACAAGTGTGGTTCATCTCCTTAAGGAGTGCCATTCACAGATTGTGTGTTTCCTGTTCATCTCCATCATCCAGGTCATCCTCCTCAAGAACATCTTGGGCCCTAAAATCAGGATCATAGGATGCAGTATGGTTCTTGAGTGATATGATGATTGTGAAACACCATAACTTCTCCTCCCAATCAAGATTATAACAGATCTACATGTCATAATCATTATTATTCATTTGCCATGCAGGTTCCTTGATTTTGGAAATGTGTGCATGCTCAGTAGTGTCTGCAGACTACTGTATGAGGGTGTCAACTTTGCATGTGCTGGAAGTGACACTCTGTAGGAGCTCAAGCTTAGGAATATCCCATTTTTCAATAGGCCTCTTTGTGCCCATCCATGCACCTAAAATCAAGATAACATCTTTGTGTTCGTGAAAGGTCAACAAAGATCAGTCAATATACACTAAGAGATTGTTATTGGGTGCAGAACACTGTGCTAGGTAACAAAGATCCATGAGTGCACAGATTGCAATTGTTACAACCATGCACGCCAAAGGTGCACAGGAGTAGGATGGACCAAGAAGGGCTTGGCTTCAGCTCATGTGCTGTGCCCCTTGCCTGAGTACATGCCCTTGATTTCAGATGGACTAGGATGGAAGTCTGGTGTGTTCCAGAACAAGTCCAGGTTGAATGGCAGACTTGTCCAGTGGACATCTGGAGTTGGGATAGTAAAGGAGAAACTGGAGTCGAGACTACCATTGGTCAAGTCTCAAGTCAAAACAGAGGTATAAGCTGAGAATAGGGGTATGGCTACTTCCAGACAAAGTCCAGAGTAGAAGAGGAATGAGGGTAGACTACTTGGAGGTAGAGGCGGAGATGCAGTTTCTGTTACAGTAACCCCATCTAGCCCTATCATTTTCTCACAGAAACTGCCTCCTCACCACATGTTTACTCTTCTTGATCGCTGTCTCTCTTCTTGATCGCCGTCTCCCTTCTATTTCCCAGCATCACTGCGGAAGCTGCGCTTCTTATCTCTGACATCATTCCCCTTTGCCCTACCTTCCATTTGTAGTAGCATTACATCGTTTACCTTTGGTCCATGCATCCTTTCTGATACGTATATAAACCCTATCTTGTACAGTTGTATTCCTTAACTTAATCTACTTGGTTCTCACCGATACCTGATCTCCTAAGGGAGCCTATATGCTTGAACTCTAGCTTCTGAGGAAGGCTAGCCATTGAACGATTAGACGTGTCTTGGTTCTATCCTTGACAGTCTAGAAGCCCTACACGTGACCTCCTTTCTTGGAGCGTAGGGAAGAACTATCCAAGTTCGTAACAAAAGATTAAGTTCTACTGAAATCCCTCTATCTAGAGTGGATCCCCTATCATTGAATCTAGAACCCAGATAAGGAGACAAGACGTCGTCCTCAAAGAAGAAACAACACGCCTTTGCACAGGCTGTTGGAAACCCTTATCCCAGATCATCTGTTGAACGATCCGCTTCTAGAGAAGCCCAAGCTTTTGGATCCTTAGCAGGACCATCAGTCGATACCAACTCTCCATTTGCTAGCTTAGGATTACCCGTAGTATCCCAGCAGCAACCACCCATCGTACCAGAAGACTGAGATGAAGACATCCCCGACGCACTAGCACTCGAACAAGAAACCTGGGCAGACACTTCAGCCCCTCCCCCAGATCCATACGACTCAGATTCAGATTCAGACACAGACTCCGACGACAACATGCCGAAACCCTTTGAAATCAAGATCAGTCAGCCGATTGACTTTGACGGAAACAGAGATAATGCCTCTAAGTTTCTCACACAAGTCGGCCAATACCTAGACATCAATGACGAAATCTACTCCACTGATAAGAAGCGAATCATCTTCCTTCTTTCTTTCATGAAGACTGGATCCGTGTGGATGGAAGACTTCCTCGTCCATGTCCATGACATTAATATCCTCTCTCCCAATGGAGCTATGAACGGATATGGAACATGGGACAATTTCATTAGAAAGTTTAAAGAATGCTTCTATCCCATTGACGAACCAGGAACAGCCCTTTATAACCTTCATAACCTGAAGCAGAAGGAAGATCTCAGCAAGTATATCGCTACTTTCAAGCAGCTCTGTCGACGAGCAGGAATCTACAACTTCGCAGCCATGAAAGATTACTATTTACGTGGTCTTAAGCAAGGCTTACTTTCGAAGCTCTGTAATTCCGGAGACATCCCTGACAACTTTGACAACCTAACCCAGAAAACCATCAAGATAGAGAACACCTATCAACTTCTTCAAGACTACCATAACCGAAACCATCAGAACAAGAACCAACGACCCTCCCGATTCACCCCGAACCGAAATCGTGATCCCAATGCTATGGACGTTGACCGTACCCAAGTAAACCGCCTCAGTGAAAAAGAACGAAAAGAATTCATGAGGAAAGGTCAATGCTTCACGTGCGGAAAACCTGGTCATAGAGCCAATGACCAAGAATACCACCCTCGAAATGGAGATGCCAGAAAGAATAACTATGGAAAGTCACAGGTAAGGCGTGAAACCCCTGATGATGAAAACCGAAGGACCGAAACCGGAGACAATAGAAGAGGAAAGCAACTGGTGTCGATCTTCGTTGCCGGTCTGTTAAAACCTTCAACAAAAATAACAAACCAAACAACGCTACTGGTCAGCGGTTCCTGTGCTCAGAAGGCTGGTTCAGTAGTTGTTCAAAGGAGTGGTCTCACCCTTGTAGTACTCCAAACACTTCGAGTGGTTGAAGGTTTAGATGGAGGTGTGAAAAGACGAAGCTGCACACAGGGCAGCTAACTGGAATGAATACTGGACTGGAATAGAGATAGAGCAGAGTGACAAGGTTCCAGGTGAACAATGTCAAGGAAGATGATGATGATGAATGAGGACTGAAAAAATGCGAAGCCTATCTGAGGCTTCAGAGGGGAATGGACATGGAATGTGAACTGGATGAGTTGATTTCTCTGTAGCTAAAGTACAGGGTTTATATAGAGTAGAGTACCTGCGTATGTCTGTGTATGCAAAGCAACGCTCCAGGCAATGAGTAGGGCAATGAAGAGGGCAATGAAGAGGGCAATGAAAGGGGGGAATGGAATGAATGTGCTGCGCTTCAGGGGTAATGACTGAGCAATTTCGAAAAATAGAACAAATCCTATGCATAAGAATGGAGAATGAGTCATAGGGATAAAGAATGAGTCATAAAGACAAAGAATGAGTCAGAGAATGAAAAAGCGATGATAAAGCAGGGCTGTGACCATTACAAACCATGACTCATGACCTGAGTCATCATGACCAATTGCTATGCAAGCATGACAAAGTGCTGTGCGGTGATGATGCAAGAGCTGTGACACAGCAATGATGCAGCATATGGGCAGTGGAGAATGGAATGGAGTGATGATGCTATGATGCCATGATGGTGTGATGATCCGAATGCTCTGCTGCAGAGATGTCATGTGGTTGTTGGTGCAGAATGTCGACATGCAGGGATCATGGGATATACACAGTCTGTAAGACGCTTCCCCAGCATGATAAAGGGATTGGTCATCTGCATAGGGACTTGGTTGTTTGCAATCTCTGGTGAGCGTTAGGATGGAATGGCATGGTGTCCACAGTGATCATGGAGGTGAGGTGCGAGTGGATAATGGTTTGAATGGTTCGACGAATATAAACCGCTGAAGAGGATTGGAAATGGTAGGGTGATGAGGACAGGATGAATGAAGACGCGGTTTTCGACGTATTGGTGCAATTTTGCATGGTCTGGCTGATGCTGAGGTTGTCTGAGAGTGTAGTGGGTGAAGATGGGAGAGCGTTGGAAGCGTGTGAATGGGGGAAAGGTGAATAAACCTCGTTGAATGCAAAATGCCATAAAAATGCGGGATGCCGTAATACTGTTGAAAATCGCTGAAAAATCGAAAAATTAAAGGAAAGGAAGGGAAACAAATGAAAAGGTGAGTAAGGAATGATATGGGAAATGAAGATATAAATAAAAAAACCATGTTCTCGCTACCAAACACGTTTGGTGCGTGACACCGGTAAGGCGAGAAATGCCTGGTGATGAAACTTCCACCAGCAAGATCGAAGATTTCGACGATGAAGATGACGTCACTCTCAGACGTGTGGATTTTTGAATCTGGAGCCTGCCGCAATGTCAGCCACTCCATGTATAGATGTACGTATCGCACAGAATGTAGGAAAGACTAAAGAATTAAGGGTCCCGGCGACCATCTTCTCCTCCGTACACCCCGATAAATCATTGCACACAACCGCTGTTGTCGACTGCGGCGCTGGAGCGACATTCATTCATTGGATGTTCGTCCGAAAACATAAAATCCTCGTCCACCCGTTCAAAGAACCTTGGAAAATTCGAAATGCAGATGGGCAGATCTCCAAGAATCCCATTACTCATTATTGTCATCTTGCAATCAAAATTGATGATTGACTCATGATAGGAAAATTCAATGTCATGAATATGAGCGACCAAGACATGATTCTCCTTGGAAAACCCTGGCTTACTGCCATGAATCCCGACATTAATTGGACCCAAGATACTCTCCGACTCCCTTCCACGAAACAATCATTACGACTTGAAGAAATCTTCTGAAAGAAGTGGGGACTATCCCCAAAACTTTCCCTGAAAGTTACTATCGAAGACGAAGAAGATCCTGAGAAGTTTTCTCCGCAACATTCTCCTCTTCCCATGAATGGGAAACGCACCCTAGAACGAAAGAAGCAGAAAGAAGAAGAAGAAGTCTTTTATGATGCTGAAGAAGACTTACACCACCTCTCCTCCCTGATCCCAATGAAGACCCACTTCCCCAATACGAAACTAAAGAAGACGTCTGGGATGATATCCCCACTGAACCCCTCTTTGCCTGAAAAGTCGACGATGTCACAACCTATCAGATTAACGACGATGAAATCTTGATAGAATACGCTCAAGATGGCACTGCTGTCACCATCATTGAGAACCTCTCCTTTGACACACCGCTTACACGTGACAGAACCTCTCAAACCAAAGTTCGCCGTGCAGCCGCCCTTACTCCTCTCCGAAACTCCTGGATCCTTGCATGACAAGTTGATGAAGAAAACGTGAAAACCAGTAACAAAGCGCAAGAATTCGCTCTCAAAGAAACCCAAGAGAAGCAGAAGAAACCCTTTGAAGAACTCGTTCCCTCTTATCTCCACGACTTTGCTGACGTTTTTGCCAAAGACGGCTTAAACCAACTTCCTCCTTCCCGACCTGGTGTTGATCATCGAATCGAAACAAAACCTGGATTCATTCCCAAATCCGCAAAAACCTACCCCTTATCCCCGAAAGAAACTGACGCAGTGAAAGCTTTCCTAGATGAACATATCGCGAAAGACTTTATCCAACCATCGAAATCACCGCAATCTAGTGGTTTCTTCTTTGTCGGTAAGAAAGGGGGTTCCCTCAGACCCTGTCAAGATTATCATTACATTAACAAATGGACGATAAAGAACGCATACCCACTTCCCTTGATTCCACCCCTCGTCGCTAAACTCCGAGACGCGAAATACTTCATGAAGATGGATGTCCGATCCGGCTATAATAACATCCTTATCCATCCTGATGACCGTTGGAAAGCGGCATTTACGACTTCATATGGACTCTTTGAACCAAAGGTCATGTTCTTTGGGTTGTGCAATTCACCAGCAACCTTCCAAGCGTACATGAATCAGACCTTCCAGGAAGAAATCAATGAAGGATGGATGATCGTTTACATGAATGACATCCTCATCTTTTCGAAATCCCTTGAAGAACATCAGAACCGAACCCGCCGAATTCTTGAAATCATCCGCAAAGAAACCCTTTTCCTGAAACCCGAAAAATGCTCTTTCGACGTACAAGAAGTTGATTATCTTGGAATGATCATCCACCCTGGGCAAGTAGCCATGGATCCCGCTAAACTATCCGGTATTAGCGATTGGACAGTCCCTACTTCTGTTAAAGAAGTCCGATCATTCCTTGGATTCTGCAATTTCTACCGACATTTCATTTCCCATTACTCCAACATCGCCTGACCCTTGATTGACCTTACAAAGAAAGACGTTCATTTCCAATGGACGCAAGCTTGCACCAATTCTTTCCAGAAATTGAAGAAATGTTTCCTTTCTGAACCCGTCCTCCATAACCCTGATCCTTCCCGACAATTCGCCCTCGCGACAGATGCTTCCCTTGTCGCCACCGGTGCAGTTCTTCTACAGACCGACGAAAATGGCGCTTATCATCCTTGTGGATATTTGTCACAATCCTTTAACCCCGCCAAACGTAATTATCAGATCTATGATCGAGAACTCCTTGCCATTATTCGCGCCCTGAAAGCTTGGCGACATTATTTGGAAGGAAACCCTCATCCGGTCATTGTATTTACCGATCACCTGAACCTCCTCTACTTCCGCTCCGCCCAGAATCTCACCTGTCGCCAGGCACGTTGGCAATTGACCCTAAACGAATTTGACCTTGAACTCCACCACGTTCCAGGGAGCAAACTTGCTGCCCCTGATGCCCTTTCCCGTCGCCCTGATCATGCTCCTGATAGCTGTGATAATCATGATGTTACCCTTCTTCCTGACTCACTCTTCGCTCGCCTCGTTGATACCGACCTTGCTAACGCCCTGAAATCCACCGACCCTCTCTCTGACCCTATTATCCTTGCCGCGCAGCAGGCCCTGGATGGTCTTAATGCTCCCCCTATGAAATCTTCCCTCTCTGACTGGCGTTTTGATGACAGTACCCTGTTCTATAAGGACCGCGCTTACGTCCCTGCTCCTCTCCGCCGTCGTATCCTCTCTCTTCACCATGATCACCCTACTGCCGGCCATCTGGGTCGTTTTAAAACCGAAGAACTTGTGAAACGAGATTACTGGTGGCCTGGTATGGGTACCTTTATCTGCCACTACATCACCGGTTGCACCCTTTGTCAGCAGATGAAGTCTGACACGCATCCTTCCTCCCCTCCGCTTTCCCTGATCCCTTCCGCTGCGCTTCGCCCCTTCTCGCAGATCTCCGTTGATCTTATCACTGACCTCCCTGAGTCCGGGGGCTTTGATTCTGTTATGGTCGTGGTAGACCATGGCCTTACAAAGGGGGTAATTCTTTGTCCCTGCAAGAAAACCATCACCGCTGAAGGAGTCGCCCAACTCTTCTTCAAGAAAGTCTTCCTTCGATTTGGACTTTATGACAAGATTATTTCTGATAGAGGTCCACAATTCGCCTCTAAGTTTGCAAAAGAACTTGGAAAACTCCTTGACTACCAAGTCGCCCTCTCCACCGCATATCATCCTCAGACTGATGGACAGACTGAACGTCTTAACCAAGCACTTGAAACCTATCTCCGCATCTACTGTCGAACCAATCCTTCTGAATGGGTTAAGCATCTTCCCATGGCAGAATTCGTCCATAACCACCAAAAACACAACTCCCGTAACACCTCTCCATTTTACCTCATGATGGGATATGAACCTAGAGGTATCCCTTATGCATTCCCCGCATCATCTGTCCCTGCCGCTGAAGATTGAATCATGTACCTCCAGAAAGTCCGAGAAGAAGCCCTCGCTTGTCATAACCTGGCAATGCAACGCATGGCTGATCGTTCACACGGAAAGAAGTTCGTCCCTTGGAAACCTAAAGACAAGGTTTGGCTATCAGCTGCACATCTTATCACCCATCTTCCATCAAAGAAGCTTGCGCCCAAGCGATATGGACCATTCGAAGTCGAAGCCGTCCTTTCCCCTATCACATTCAAACTCCGCTTACCGAAATCATGGAAGAATCACCCTATTTTTCATGCTTCTGAACTATCTTCCTATCGGGAAACCGAAATCCACGGTCCGAATCATCCTGAACCCCCTCCTGACGTCATTAATGGACAAGAAGAATACGAAATAGAAGCCATTCTCACCCACAAGGGTAACGTAAAAGGGAAAAGACGCTTCCTCGTATCTTGGATTGGTTATCCTAGCTCCAATAACTCATGGCTTCCTGAAAAGGAATTCCAGAACGCCCAAGACATCCTTCAGACCTATAAAGATCGTCTCCGACTCTCCAGAATCCTAACTTCCATCGACTGAGAACATCATGCCTTCAACCCAGAACTCCGAATCATCCATCTCTTCCCTTGACTCATTCCGTTCACGATCAGAATCCACTCAGAAACGCGCCCTTGTTGAATCATATCTCCTCTCTCCCGCCTGTACTCTCACTCTCGAAGACTTCTTCGCTGAAGATGAAGACGCTCTTGCCTTGATGGCTATCTTTCATTGCGCAGAAGGATTTTCCTTCACATTTCCCATTGAATGCAAAAGTGACTTCCAACGACTCATTTATAACCAGAATATCATTAAAGGACACTACCAACCTTCTTATAAAGAAAGGAATTGAGCGCGCATTTGCTCTTCCTACTTTCCCGAAGGACGATGGTTACAGACCTCTTGAATTATTACCTCCTGCCATCCTCTCCACATCACCAGAACCAGAGCAGTCTCTTCCGACTTCACCCATTTCTCAGAATTACGATGCATCCGATGAAGAAACCCCGCAACCTGTCCCGTCTCCACAGTTAGCAGTTAGATCCACCGGCAGACCACGCCGTACTAAGAAACGTGGAACACTTGCTTTTGCCATAGGACTTTCACGCCCCTCTTCATCTGCGTCATCTACCGCTGTCTTCAAAGAAGAAGAGGACACAGCATCTGTCATCCTTCCTATCCCTGCCCCATCTACTCGCGCCCCTTCTGAAGAAACCTGGGTTGATCGTTGTGGACATTACTATTCACGCAAGCATTGCCGTTACTGCGGAAAAGAAGGTCATCGACAAATCAATTGTGACCATTACTTTTGTCGCTTATGTCATAAGCATGCCCCTGGTCATCTTACCGTCTTCTGCCCTACCCTTGAGGGTACTCGCCCGTTCACTGCTCGCCCCGGCACCCATCTTTTCTTTCAACAACTCCTTGCCTATGAAGAACAACGTGACGCTGAGTATGAAGAACACGAGAAATCTTTCCTCCGTGACTGCGACGCCGACCCTACTTTCTATCCTAGTGATTAAAGTCGGTGACTTTATCGTTAACAAGGGGGTAATGTTACAGTAACCCCATCTAGCCCTATCATTTTCTCACAGACACTGCCTCCTCACCACATGTTTACTCTTCTTGATCGCTGTCTCTCTTCTTGATCGCCGTCTCCCTTCTATTTCCCAGCATCACTGCGGAAGCTGCGCTTCTTATCTCTGACATCATTCCCCTTTGCCCTACCTTCCATTTGTAGTAGCATTACATCGTTTACCTTTGGTCCATGCATCCTTTCTGATACGTATATAAACCCTATCTTGTACAGTTGTATTCCTTAACTTAATCTACTTGGTTCTCACCGATACCTGATCTCCTAAGGGAGCCTATATGCTTGAACTCTAGCTTCTGAGGAAGGCTAGCCATTGAACGATTAGACGTGTCTTGGTTCTATCCTTGACAGTCTAGAAGCCCTACACGTGACCTCCTTTCTTGGAGCGTAGGGAAGAACTATCCAAGTTCATAACAGTTTCTGGGACATACATAAGTCTGGGAACTCGGAGGGGGTGACTAAGATTATTCAACCAGAGGTAATAACTGTGGGTAGTGAGAGCCCTATCTGATACAGAGTCCGGAATAGGCAGCATAACAGAGGTGGGTCACCCTATGGGTAGACAGAGAGAAAATCCCAAGGAAAGTTTTCCTTAAGACTTCAGAGTAAGGGTGGACATGGGAATCCAGCCCAGTGAGGATCTACTAAGTTTTACAGGGGGCTTATATAATATAAGTAAGTAGTGTCAGGATGAGTAAGGAAAAGACCAGAGCTAGGAGCAGAGTACATGGAGGAGTGGAAAGGCTATGTATATGACATATGGCAAGTTAGATAATTAGATGGAACAGAACAATCACAATGAACTCAGATATGAACAGGGAATGGATCAGATGAATAAGACA
>JABBWA010000587.1:0-24225 GCA_016628065.1 Suillus lakei | reverse complement strand
AGCTCGCGCTCGCATGGGACGAAACGGAGAGAGGGTCGTTTTCGAGACGACTACTTCCCTCCGGTTGTCATCCCCACCATCGAGCACACGCCATGGACTCACCGCCAACCCCCAATACCTCCAGGCATCAAGGATGAGGTCGTCAAACTCATCAAGTCCAAAATCACGTCTGGCGTCTACGAGGCGTCGAACTCCTCCTATCAATCCCACTGGTTCTGTGTCATGAAGAAAAGCGGGGCCATACGCATCGTCCACGACCTTCAAGAACTCAATTCCGTCACGGTAAAGGACGCCGCAACCATGCCTTACGTCGAATTGTTCGCAGAACAGTGCGCAGGCCGTTCCATCTACTCAATGATGGACTTATTCGTCGGATTCGACCATTGAGCTCTAGCGGAAGAATCACGTGACATCACCACGTTCCAAACCCCCCTTGGTACTTATCGCCTCACCGTTCTTCCTCAAGGTTGGACCGATTCACCCCGCCGTATTTCAAAATGATGTCGCATTTATTTTGCAGGCCAGGATCGAGATTGCACCCAACTTCCAAGATGACGTCAACATACTCGGGCCTCATACACGTTACGAGCTACCCGACGGATCATACGAACTCATCCCCGAAAACTCGGGCATTCGATGGTTCGTTTGGGAGCACTGTGTCAACGCGAACCACGTTTTGCACCGCTTGAAGCACGCAGGTGCAACCGTATCAGCCACGAAACTTTTCCTCTGTGTCCCAGAAGTTCTCGTCGTTGGGCAGTGTTGTACATACGAAGGACGCATCCCTGACAAGACGAAAGTCTCCAAAATCACACACTGGCCTTCCTGCACCACGAAAACTCAAGTGCGTGGCTTCCTCGGGACCGTAGGCACCATTCGCACGTGGATCAAGGACTTCGCGTTTATCTCCTACCCTCTAACTAACCTCACACGTGCGAACGTCCCCTTTGAGTGGACTTACGAAGCCCAGAATGCTATGGATCAGCTCAAGGCCGCTGTCCTCATCTCCCCCGCTATTTGGCCCATTAGCTACACGTCCCCTAATGAGGTGATTTTAGCCGTCGACTCATCCTACCTTGCATGCGGTTGGATTCTCATCCAACTCGACAATAATAGCCGACGTCGTCCAGCCCGCTTCGGTTCAATAACGTGGAACGAGCGAGAGGCTCGTTACTCGCAAGCAAAACTCGAATTATATGGCCTTTTTAGGGCCCTTCAGCGCAGCTAAGGTATGGCTTATCGGCCTCAAGACCTTTACCATCGAAGTCGACGCCAAGTACGTCAAAGGGATGATTAGTCATCCGGACATACAGCCGAACGCCGCTATGGAACCGCTGGTTAGCGGGAATATCTCTTTTCGATTTTAAACTACGCCACGTACCTGCTACCAAACACCTTGGACCGGATGGACTCTCACGATGACCTATAGCCCCAGAAGACGAGGACAAACAAGACGAAACCTCTGAGGACGTAGAAGAATGGTTAGATGATGTTCTGGGATGCAGCGCGTGGGTGGGAGAAGACCCAGCGCTTGTGTACGGCAAACATGATGGAAACAAGATCTATTCTCACCATCACAGAAACTCAAACCCCTCCTGACCTCCAGATTCCACTAGACTGCACACACAGCTCGACGCTGATCAAGAACTTTTAGCGATCCATTCTTACCTTCAGACCCTAGCCATTCCTTCTAACATTCCACCTTCCCATCGCCCTCGATTCGTCAAACGCTCCTTCCAATTCTTCCTTCATCATAAGCATCTGTGGCGCAAAAACTCCTCACAACGACACCAGCTTGGTCGTACTTCCTTCAGATCGCAGTCGCATCCTTCAGCAAACTCACGATCAACTCGGGCATAAGGGCATTTACGCTACTCGACACACCATTGCTGACAGATTTTGGTGGCCTTCGTTGGAGAAAGATGTCGCATGGTATATCAAGACATGTCATCAATGTCAAACCCGTTCCACTGAAAAAGTCGTTATCCCACCTACCGTCTCTGTTCCCGCTCCCCTCTTCCGCAAAGCTTTCACAGATACCATGCATATGCCCGCATCCCACGGCTTTTCCTATATTGTGCAGGCGCGCTGCTCATTATCCAATTGGCCGGAGTTCAGAATGTTGAGGAAAGAGACTGGACGCACCTTGGGCGCGTTTCTTTTCGAGGAGATCCTTTGCAGATGGGGAGGCATTGAGGAAATCATCACCAACAATGGCACGCCCTTCATTGCAGCACTTGATTGGCTCGCGCAAAAGTACCACATCCGTCACATTCGCATTTCAGCCTACAACTCAAAGGCTAACGGAGTCGTTGAACGTTCACACCGCACTATTCGAGACTCACTCGTGAAAGCTTGCAACGGCGACATTTCAGACTGGCCTAACTTAGCTCATCACGTCTTTTGGGCTGACCTGAGTCACCACTCGCAAATCAACAGGTCACACTCCTTTTTTTATGGCGCACGGCATTGAACCCATCTTACCCTTTGATATCACCGAAGCAACTTTCCTCCTCCCCGACATCGCGTCCCAACTCTCTTCTGCAGAGTTATTAGCCATTTGAGCTCGCCAGCTAGCCAAACACGACGATGACTTGACGGAAATTCACACTCGGGTACTTAAGAGTCGTTTCACTTCAATCCGCAACTTCGAGGCCCGTTTCGCTAACACCATCCATGACTACGCATTCAAAACCGGAGACTTAGTATTGGTCTTAAATAAGAAAATCGAGGCCGCGTCAAACGCCAAATGCAAACCACGCTATTTCGGACCTATGGTTGTTCTTTCACGCTCCCAAGGTGGATCATACCAACTCGCAGAAATTGACGGATCCCCTTCCAAACTAAAGTTTGCCGCTTTTCGCATCATTCCTTATCATCCGCGCTCGCCCACCTCACTAGAAGTCACCCAATTTATTAACCCTCAAGCTCTCGAAGGACTCGTCAATGAATAGACCCAGATGCGTTATCATTTATTTTTTTTCTCTTCTAATCCACCTCTTCCTATCTACTCTACAGTACAAGTTTTTTTAGTTAGTTTGTTGGAAGATCGACCGCGGACGGTCGATATTCAAAGCAGGAGGGTGATGTAAGGATATGATATCCTTTATGCACCCACTTCTGCTTCAGACAAAGTCGCGACAGCGCGTCCACGTGATTAAAAGGATGCGAACAACTTTATGTTCCGCATCCTAATTACGTAGATACATTCCTTTTCGTTTCGTTTCATTACTTGCACCTTGTGCTAACCCTCCACGATACCCGTTTCTTCACCGATATCTCTTTCGTTCCACATGCTCTTCAACCTCATTTCGGATTAGTACGACTCTCTCGAACGTATATATGCGGCCCATGTACTCTCACTTTCAATAGCAGAAACACACTCGTGAATTTCCCGCTCCAAGTCTGTCAGAAAGCTTCACGTTCTCAACCGTTCATCCTTAATCGTGAAAACTACAAAACTTCACGTCACGCTATATCGTCGCTTCGACCAATTCCCTATCGAACTCTAACAAAGCCTTACATGCGTCTCAGGCTGGTTGTCGTGCCCCTCCGTTTTCATCATCGCCTACATCCCTTACTGAATTCCCAGGCGCAATCAGATTTTGGCATACTTATATCTGACTCATGTCTAGCTTACTGGTGTGAACGACCCGGGTTGTTTGCTGCGATTACCGATGGGAAGCCGAGTGTTTGCTGTGGTTTAATTCATTTCCAGAGTATGCTTAAAGGCCAATGCACCTCCCGAAACGAATCTATGGGGTTTGAGAAGGCTATATGTGTCCTCCTTTACGAAGCTGATCCGCGATACAATCCATTGAATCCTGCCCGGAGAGTAAGTGACCTTCGTTGGTCCATCCCGTGCTGATCTTATCTCTTCTATGTAGACTCTTAGGCTATGGGTACTGGCCGGCGAACACAGCTTGTGGAGGCAAAACCACCTTAGTTGTAGAACAAGTCTCCCACCACCCTCCCATCACAGCTTACTGCATAGAGAACCTTAAAAAGGGCGTTATATTGATGGGACACAATGCCCAGAAGACAAGTTTCAGCGGTACGTCTTATGTTTTCTTTCTTTCATGTATCAAGTCACGCATCCCTGACGTACGTTTAACTTTAAGGGGAAACATAATCATGAAGCAAGTCGGACATGCATTTCTGACTGTATCCCTTCTACCTGTGGAGACTGAGGAGTACCTTATCTCTCTTTCTCGACTCCGTATTGATGGCCTGTGGTACGGATCCCCGTATATCGAGCTAGCAGAGACGAGTTATATCTTAAAGTTCTACCGGCTATCTATCCACGGTGCATACTTCCCTTCCCTTCCCCTCCCCCCCACCAGTCTGAATCTAACGAACCAAACAGATCGAATACAAAGGCAAAGGCTACTTCTCCGGCAAATCACACACCTTCAAAGCAACCCTCACCCCTCCCTCACACATCCACGCCTCCATACGCCATCGAAGGCACGTGGCACACTACGTCAAAAGAGTCGCATAGCGGAGCGGCGTTCCATGATGTCACCTCGCCGAAGGAGGAGATCACTGTTGCGCCTCTCGAGTAGCAGGGGGAGTGGGAGAGCAGGAAGTTGTGGTATGGTGTCGCGAAGGGTATTCGGGAGAGTGATTTTGAGAGTGTTGCGACGTTTAAGGGGAAGATCGACTCGGTATGTCATCGTTCTCGTTCTCGTTCTCGTTCTCTTTGTTGAGATGTTTTTGTGGTTTTTTTTGCTGATGGGTGATTCTGGGACAGAACGAGCGAAGGCAGAGGATGAATCTACTGGTGGTACGACGTGGGAGTTGAAGCATTTCAAACATATGGAACATAATCCTGTTTGTGCGTATGCCTCTCTTTCCTCTCCTCTTTGTCATTGCCAGACACTGATTCCAATTCCCTTTGTGAGGATGAACATCTAGGCAAGCTCTTCAAAGCGAATCCACCGACAGAGGATGGATACGTTTACCTCGGTAACGGTCCGATCTCTTAGTCTTAGATGCCTGGCGAGTACAGTTGTATACCTCTAGACGCGCAGACGACAGCTACTAGCCTGTAGAGCATTGTCCCTTTGGATATTGGATCGGATGTCTCGATATCGATGGTCGTTCTTGAACTGATATATTCTCTCACTTCTCCATTGTAGTTATCGCAGACACGGACTTGATTAATTCACGCTCTTACTTGGGATTGTTTGTGAGTGACAAGGTGACGATTGGACGTTGTTTGCATGATCTGGTCTATTCTTCTACTCCTCTATCGTGGCATCACAGACTGATCTAATTCGCACTTTCACGCAATTGTTAGTTCAGTGCATGCAAGATTGACTTGTTTTCAGTACACAGGCAGGATCCATCAGAGAGTCGGTTTAAAGTTGCCTGCTCCTCCTCACTAAACAGCCCGTCTTATTTAATTGTCCAGAACTGGATAATGATGGACCGAGGCTTCGCGGAATGCAACCTGGTGGACACTGACAAGTGAGGCTCAGGCGCTTCAGCTGCACAGCCTATGCTATATATAAGCTGTGAAGCAAACACGAGAATAAGGCATGTAAAAAGGTACCAGAAAGCAGTGAGCTCAACTCTGACTTGACCTAAACGTCCATTGTGCCCTGCGCCCATCTCTGCGATCCTCGTGAGTGATGCTTATAGAATCTGATGGATGAACACTGAGATTGTGTTGCACTCGATAGTAGGAGCATGTCATCAGCTACCACTAAAACAAAAGAGACGTCAGAGATAATGCCTCGCCAGGAATTTGAAGGACACACTGATCAGGTCTGGGGCGTCGTGCACCTACCAGGCGGACAGCGAATCATAACTTGCTCAGGCGACGGCTCGCTACGAGTATGGAACTTGGGGAACGGGAAACAGATAGGGGACGATTGGAGAGACGGAGAAAGTGGAGTGCACAGTATGGCGTTGTCTCCGGACGGGAAGAAAGTGGTTAGCGGGAGTGATGACGGTGCAGTGAGGTTGTGGGACATTGACACAGGCAAGGTCATGGCGAAATGGACGGGGCACGAAGGGACTGTGTGGTCTGTCTGCTGGAGTCGAGATGGTCGGCAAGTGTTAAGCGGATCCTGGGATGGGACAGCAAGGCAGTGGGATGTGGAGAACGGAGAGACCATCCTCGCACTCATCGAGACCGGATACAAAGACCTGCACGCAGTTGTCTATTCGCCAGACATGACCATGTTTGCGACTTGTGGATGTACTAAAAGGTTCCGGACTGAAGAGTTCCCAGTCAAAATCTGGGATGCAAAGACAGGCGAGCTGGTCGCGACTCTCAAAGAACACACGAGCAATGTGAATTGCCTGGCTTGGACCATGGACGGAAAAACACTTATCTCTGGGTCAACTGATCACTCGATCAGGACATAGAATGTCAAAACTTGGAAGCAGCTTGCGGTTCTGCATGAGCACACTTTCTTTGCCAGTGCCATTACAATTTCTCCAAATGGCCGTATCCTCGCAAGCGCATCTTCCGACAAGACAGCACAATTGTGGAACCTCGACAATGGCCAGCCCATCAGTTCGGCCCTCCAACATGCAGATATAGTGAACTGCGTGTCGTTTTCCACGGATGGAAAGCTACTAGCCACTGGCTGCGATGACAAAAACGCATACACATGGGATGTTGCTGCGATTGTTAGAGAGGCTGGCCTCGATGACCTTCTGTTAGATCCAAAGGTGATTTAAGACTCGTCCATTGCGGTGTCTCATTCTCACAACGCAACACGCTGCGCTAGCCCGAGAAGGTAGCACTCCATATACGTGACACCTTCGTCACATGATGACATTGATTGTGCTCAACATATACACTCTAGGCTGATGCCACTCAACGTCCGGTCCAGCGACGCCAGCCTGCCCGTCGGGTTCCCCCAGGTTTTTTCGATGACTCACAAGAACGTTCTCAAGTATGTTCTTGCTATTAGTGTCACTTTTTTTTATTGACTTAGCATTTCTAGTTCTCTGCACGAAGCGGTCTCCAGTCCTCCTCGGCACCGCGAGGAAGCACACTTCTTGACCATTTATTCCATCGCAGCCCCTCCAGTGCCCATGATACTTCACCGTCTTCTCCTCTCGGCTGGGCTAGAAATTTTTTGAAACCGCGCAGACATAGTGGCGAAGAAATTGAGTTGCATGGACGCAGCCCAGCAGTTATTGAAGTTCCATATGCAAAGGGCAAACGTGTATGTTCTTTCTCGATCTTTCTCATTCAATTCAACCTGATATCACGTAGAGAAATGCTTCAGCGAGGGAGAAACGGAAGGGGAAACCTTTGCCTTTGAAGAACCCTACTGCCACCAGCTCGCAACCGCAGGCGGTTGTCTCCAATTCGTCTACCACACCTGCTGTTTATGATAATACCGCAGCCACAACTTCAAAGCCCTCGCGCCCTGATGTAATGCTCAGACAGGCTGGACTTTGGACTCGCTTCTGGCTTTTCATTGGTTGTCTCTCTCCTGAATATACGGATGGTCGTCATTAATCTACGACTACCTCGTCCCCTACAATGATGTCTGGCGCGCTTCTAAAATATTACACCTCTCGTGGATGGGGTCTATCACTCTGCTACATTCCAAACTGCCCCCTTTTAATACCACACGCCAAGCTCTAGATTGGATTGGACATCTGTGATATTGATCGACGTTCGCATATGTATGTGATGGACGTTATCACACGTACGGGTTTGATTAATTCATACTTTCTCTCGGGGTTCTCTATGCATTCTCAGGTAGACCTTGTGCCCGAGAGAGCAGAGCCACTCAACCTCTGACCCACGCGAGCGGCAGTAGTATTGAAAATGCACATCAATGTACATTGATGCAGTAAGTGAGTAGATCCTGACTGTGATCAGCGGAGCGGGACTATCTATCATCATGGATGTCAGCACCGGAATACAGGAATACAGTGCGCACGAGCCATACACACTTCCTCCTCGTCGAGTACCGTTCCGTAACATCAAATGGTGATGTTTTTCTGGAGGATGCTGTCCTCAAAGTCCATTCGGACCTTGATACGCCAGCCCATTATACTCCCACCCCGAATAACAGAACTTGATAGCGATCTTGTGCTTCGGGTGGGACGAACAATGGAATGATTTCTTAGACGTTGGGGACGGAGTTGACTTGGTGTACTTTTTCGCCTCCAGCTCCCTGAGACGTGTGATTAGTTCTTCTTTTGACCAGGATTCATAGTTTGGTGTCATGACACGGAGATGTGTTTTGGAGGGTAGAAAGCAGTACGTGAATCCAAATCTTCCGAAGTGCATGGACTGCAGCAAGCTCTGCTGCCAGTTCGTAGTCACCGAGCAATTCTCCCGTTCGGTCCTGGCGCCGTTGTAACCCCTTTATTTCGTTGTAGTTTTCATTTGGGTTGGCCTGCAAGTCAAACGAGTCTTTATTAGAGTGGTTGGATTGATGCGTAGCCGTGACTTGGATGATGAATGGGTCGTGCACTTTGAAATCGGATTGACGAGCCCAACAATATGAAATACGCAGCTGTTACATACATTGAGACGGAGATCTAGATGACGAGGCGTGTGATATCGTACATTGAATGACGGTTCAAAACATAGCAGAGTGAACGGCAGGAGTAGCTGGCGAAGGACGAGAAAATGAGAGACTAATGACGGTCATCTGTATATTCAGGAGACAGACAACAGATAAAGAGCCAAAAGCGTGTCCAGGGTCCACCATGTCTGATCGTTGCATAAGGGCGCGAGGTCGTTGAAGTTAAAGCTGCGGTGGCATCACCGACAGCAGGTGTGGTGGACGACGAGGAGTCAGCTGCCTGTGGTTGCGAAGATGGTTGAGGGACATTGGGCTTGGGAGGCTGCGAGCTGCCCGCAGTAGAGTTCGTCGAGTGTAATGGTTTCGTTTTCTGTCTCTGTTTCTCCTTCGCTGCGGCAACCTCCCTCGCTGAAGCGTTTCTCTACGTGATATTAGTGGAGTTGAATATGCGAGAAGGAGAAAGAACATACACGCTTCCCCTTTGCATACGGAACCTCGACAACTGCTGAATGACTCCCGTGCAATTCGATTTCTTCATCGTTTTGTCCACGCCGTTTCAAAAGGTTTCGAGCCCAGTCGAGAGGAGAGGACGGTGATGTATCGTGGGCATCGGAGGGGCCGCGGTGGAATAAACGACTCAGAAGTGTGCTTCCTTGCCACGTTGAGGAGCGGCGGTTTTGCGGAGAGGACTGAGATCACGGAGGTCAGGAAAACCAAATCGAAGCGATAGTGATGACGTACATGAGAATGACCTGGTGGGACTCCATCGAAAAAACCTTGGGGTGCCCGATAAGCAGGCGGACGTTGCTGGACTGGACGTCGTGTAGCATTTGCCTAGATGTATATGTTTGAGCACAATCAGATATTCTAATGAATGTGTCACATACACGGAGTGCTGACTTGTCGGCCTTTGAGAGCGAATTCAGTTCTTGGACACTAATGAAATCAGGTAGGAGTACTCACCTTTGATGACAGAAGCTCGCCGAGGCCAGCTTCTTTAATGATCGCAGCGACATCCCATGTGTATGCGATGTTATCGTCGCAGCCAGTTGCCAGTAGCTTTCCACCCGCGGAAAATGACACGCAATTTACTTTATCTGCATGGTGGAGGGGCGAACCGATGGGCTCGCTATTGTCAAGGTTCCACAATCGGGCTGTCTTGTCGTCCGATGCGCTTGCGAGGATGCGGCCATTCGGAGAAATTGCAAAGTCCCAGACAGCGTCGGTGTGCTCCTCCAGAATTGCGAGCTGCTTCCAAGTTTTGACATCCCATGTCCTAATCGAGTGGTCGTGTGACCCGGAGATAAGTGTTTTTCCGTCCAGGGTCCAAGTCAGGCACAACACGCCATTTGTGTGTCCTTGGAGAGTTGCGACCAGCTCGCCTGTCTTGGCATCCCAGATTTTGACTGGCTCACTGTGTTCTTCAATCGTGGACCCGTCCCATCCACCAGTTGCAATCATGGCCATGTCTGGCGAATAGACAGCTGTGTACACGGCTTTATGCCCGGTCTTGATTGGTGCGAGGATGGTCTCTCCGTTCTCCACATCCCACTGCCCTGCAGTCCCATCCCAGGATCCGCTTAACACTCGTTGGCCATCTCGACTCCAGCTGACAGAAAACACAAGCTTTGTGTGCCCCATCCATTTCGCGACGATCTTGCACGTGTCAATGTCCCATAACCTCACTGCACCGTCGTCGCTCCCGCTAACCACTTTCTTCCCGTCCGGAGACAACGCTATAGTGTTCACTGCACTTTCTCCATCTCTCCAGTCGTCCCCTATCTGTTTTCCGCTCTTCAAGTTCCATACCCGCAGCGAGCCGTCGTCGGAACAAGTCATGATCCGCTCTCCGCCTGGCAGGTGTATGACGTCCCAGACCCTTTCGGTGTGTCCTTCAAATTTCTGGTGGTGTGTTATCGCTGATGTCTCCTTCGTATCAGTGGCGGATGAAGCCATGCTCCAGAGTTTTTTTCTACTACTGAGTCCACCGCCGTCTCAGCCTTCATCTATCAAATTCAAAATCATCACTTACAAGGACAACGACGATGGGCGGACAACAGGTCACAATGGGCGTTTCGGTCAAGCCAGAGTTGAATTCACTCCTTCCTGGTACGTTTCTACATGCCTTGTCCTCGTGTTCGCTTCACAGCTTATGTACAGCATAGGCTGTGCAGCTGAAGCGCCCAAGAACCATCTGCTTTGGGTCACATTCCTTGACTCCTTCAGCCGACATTCAACACGCTCATCACATACGCCGCTCCACCTCCTGCATTCAGGTCTACACCCTCCACGTCGTATCATATTCTGCCTTCGTCGTCTACTCACACCCAGCATTTTCCTTGCCCAATACATATCCTGCAGGGACATCCATCCATCCGCCACCCTCTCTCATATCTACTTCGAAAACACACTCCCTATTGCGTCTCTCCTGATGCGCGGACGGAAATGTGTCGAAGACGCTCGTGCATACTTCTTCATTCTTCATTTGATCTGCACTGATTATCATTTGTAGTCGTCTACTCACACCCAGCAGTTTCTTGGCCCAATTCATATCTCACAGGGACTTCCATCCATCCGCCACCCTCTTTCGTGTCTACTTCGAAAACACACATTCCCTATCGCGTATCTCTTCTGATGGGCGGACAGAAATAGGTATGCGTGTCGCCTTGGATGATACTGGTGCATTCGCTTCTTACATTCTTTCATTTGATCTGGACTGATTGTTATTTGTAGATGGTCCCGCAATGACAGAACTACTGATATTCAGGAACACCCATTCCTCGCCTACCACTCCATCCCTAACAATCCATGTAGCACGCATTACCCTCACCCCACCCAGACGATTCCACACCCCAAAAACTGCCTCAACATCTTCTCATACGCATACAATCCATCGGAAAACTTGCAGCGAAATCGAGGATCAGAGTCAAAGAGAATGATTCAGAGGTGGTGAGACGGGCAAGAGAGGCAACTAGCCTATGTCGGAGAGGGTGTATAGCAGCAACAACGAGCACAACAATATGAAGTAAACGTAGCTCAAATGTTGCATGCATACATATACATGCGCCGATGCAGGTGGAGATGACTAGACATGCGGTATCGAAACAGGATGGTTCGAAATATAGCAGAGTGAGTAGCACGAAAAGGTAGAGAACATCAACGAGAGGTGTGCAGCCATGCGGCTCGTGAAGGATGAGTGAATCATAGACTAATGACGACCGTCAGTATACTCCGTAGACGTACAACAGATAAGAAGCCAGAAGCGAGTCCAGAGTCCAGCCCGTCTTATTGTTATATCAGGGCGCGAGGGCATTAAACTTGCCGCTGTGGTAGCATCGCCGACGGCAGGTGTGGTGGACGATGAGGCAGCTGGCTGTGGTTGCGAAGATGGCTGGGCCTGAGTTGCTGCGCCGGATTACTGTGTGACACCAAGTTTTGGAGGCCGCGAGCTTCCCGCAGTAGTATTCTTCGAGTGTGATGGTTTTGTTTTCCGTTTCTCCCTCGCCGAAGCATTTCTCTACGTGATATTAGTGCAGTCGAACGTCCGAGAAGGAGAAAGAACATACGGGTTTCCCCTTTGCAGACGGGACCTCGACAACCGTAGGGCGATGCTCGTGCAACTCGGTGCCTTCACTTCGTCTGCGCGGTTTCACAAGGTTTCGAGCCCAGTCGAGAGGCGGGGACCGGAAAGTAGTATCGTAAGCATTGGTGTGGGTGTGGTGGAATAACGAGGTCAAGCGGTCAAGCAGTGTATGTCCATGCGGTGCTGAAGATAGACCGGTGTGGTGGTAGCTTCGTCCAGAGAACTGAGAACACGCAATAAGAAAAATAACAGATACCAAATCAAGTTCGTAGCCTATTGAGAAGTTGTACACAGCGTAATGGAATTGTGGCTTGAAATCTATCGTAAAGCATGGCGTATTAATTTCATTCTCCCCTTCAATACCCTCGGGCGCGTAGGCCACTAGTAGGGAGGTAGACCTAGAGACAGGAGAGGGGTGTCTGTCATAGCCAGGCATCGCCAAGGTTACGGGCTTCCTCTCCGATGAGAGCAGTTCAGCGGTCCCATTGTCAAGTTCTTGGTGCAGACTTCCAATAAGGGTCATGGTCATGTAGTCCGTGTTGAACGCGCCATTAGCAGGGTCGAAGGGAGTGGCATCGACGATGTCCTGGAGGGTCTTGAGTGAAAGCATGCAAGAAATCATGAATAAGACACACCCGAATTTTGTAACGGTCAGGAAGCTCGTCATCCAACACCCGCGGCATCTGGATCTGTGCCGATCTGGATGAATTGAATACCAATTTTCTCGAGAGGAACCTGCTGCCTGTCAAGGCGACTGGCAGCCTCGATGATGCCTCGCAATACTTCACAATAGATCGTCACCGTCGGCTATAGCGATGTCCGCGTATGTCAGATATGTGAGTACGGTATGGAATTACCACCTTACTAGCGGTTCCATCGGTGATGACAATGATGGAAATCGGTTCGTGAGTTGAGCTCGGGTGATCGATGAATGGCAAGTACATCTCAATGAGTTGTTCGAGTCTTGCTTCCGTCGGCGTGTCCTCGCCTGGATAAAGGCCGTGATTCAGTAATAAAGTTCGATGAATGCGATACATACCAGTGGGCCTGAGCTGGTCGAAAAGTTTCTGGACTTCGAATAGAGACTGGTTGAGACCGTAAGCTAAAGAAATAGGACCTGAGAACGCATTACCATACCCTCATTTTTTCGGCAAGCTGATGATGGTGTATGAAGTGGAGATCAAGCCCTTTACATCCATATTGTGGCGAGGTCGACGATACTAGCTAGAGCCTCCCGCACTTGGTTCCAAGAATCACCATCAGCCATCTAGGTACAAAGAGCATAAGCGTCATGAATCAATCTCTAAAGTATGTCATCCTAACTGAGATGGGATCATCGATTAGGATAACGATCTTGTACTCACTATAACGAACATAGTCAGAATCCTGGTCATAAAGAGCAGCGAACACGCACGTCACGCGTCGCAGTTCTTCTTGTATGAGAACAGACGGCAATAAATCGAGGTATGTCGTGGAGGGCGGTCTGAAGGACCGATGTGGACTCCTGAGTCTCGCGCGACCACAAAGTGCTTGCAGTGAGCTTGACATCATGTCTCCCTTGTTGCTAACGAGCAAGAATGACGATGCCCGGAACTAAACTTCCTGTCGTATCCTGAGGTGCTAGACCCAGAAAAGCTGAGACGCGCGTACTACAACTTCGTATTTTCAATCTGGTCTTGCAAGAAGTCCATCAGAAACGAAACTAGAAGAGGACGTAGCTGATCAGGCCACATCAGGCATTCGACCAGAGTATGACAAAGATGTAGCTAGCTTTATTTAATATATAATATCAAAAAAAAATATCACAATTGCAGATCACATGATGAAGGAATGGATAGGTAGACTACATTGGTGGGATCTCCCAATGCTATAATATTGGCAGACCTATTGTACCAAGTTATGATCTACTAGCACATTGTTGTGTTATTGTCAAATTAATCTACTCTTACATTGGCAGCTTCCAAATGCAGAATATATAATCACTGACAGTGTGCCAGCACATGATACTAGATTATCATGCTGTAGCAAGGTGCCAATTATCTACCCAATATATCTGACTTTACATAGGCAGCTTCCTATGGCAAGATCTGTAAGTGCTAACAGGGTGCCAGGGTATGATATCCAGCTATCATGCCATAGCAAGTTGTTGATCTTCTACCAAAGACTAGTGATGTTCCGGCCTGGCTTCAAGCCCCAGGCCAGCCGAAGCCAGGCCTAAATAAGCCGAGCCAAGCCAAGGCCCAGTTCACGGCCTGCCCAGGGCTTGGGCCTGGGCTTCAATTTTGGAAAGCCTAAGCTGGCGGCTCAAGCCGTGGCTTGCTCCTGCAACGCAGATCATAGATGGACGAGGGAATTTGAGGCTGCTGAACGCTGATCATGAAGCTGCTGAACACCGATCACGAAAAGGTGTGTGTTCAAGTTGTTTTTCTGCATTCAAGTACACTGCTAACAAGTTTTTCATGCTCTTCCATTCCTTCCCCCTTACCCTTACATGTTTTTGCATGTTTGTGCACATCGGTACACATCTACATACGTCTGCTCTCACTCATTCCTGCATGCTTGCATCTTCACCTGCCTCCGTCCGCTTGCTGACATTTGTGTTTGTCTGCAGTTGTTCCTGCTCGTCTGTGCTTGTTTGCACCTGGTGATTATGTTTTCATCCATCCCAGACTCATTTGCATTAGCTCGTGCTCTGAGTCGTTCGTGCAATCTAGGTGCGTCTCTTTTCGCTTATCTCTGTATGTACATCACTGACAAGTATCTACATATTTGTTAGTCACTACTTGCATGCGCCTTGACTTTTCAGCACTTTGTTTATATTCACGTGCCTGCGTACATCTATGCTCAACGTGTCTTAAGCTGCGCTCCGACGGTCTTGTGAAATATAAGGTTCGATTTTTTTGTGATTTTTTTTACATCTACAACTATAACTCACCATGTATACATATCCATCGGGCCATGGCTTGCTTGGGCCTGAGCCGCGGCTTTGGGCTGGCTTGGGCTCACGGCTCAGGCTTGAAATCTGGTGGGCCTAAGCCCCCCCAGGCCGAGCCTAAGCCGGGGCTTTGAGCCCAAGCCGGGCCGGAACATCACTACCAAAGACAGCTACTGTTATAGGGGCAGCTTGGAGCGGCAGGATCTGTAATTGCTAACTGTGTGCCAGGGTATGATACAAGATTATCTACCTAATATATCTAGCTTTACATAGGTAGCTTCCAGTGGTGGGATCTGTAATAGCTGACAGTGTGCTGTGATATGATATTTGATTATCACACCATAGCAAGCTGTTGACCTTCTACCACATGTACCTACTGTTGCACGGGCAGCTTCCAGTGGCAGGATCTGTAATATCTGACAGCATGCTGTGATATGATATCTGATTATCACACCATAGCAAGCTGTTGACCTTCTACCACATGTACCTACTGTTGCACGGGCAGCTTCCAGTGGCAGGATCTGTAATATCTGACAGCATGCTGTGATATGATATCTGATTATCACACCATAGCAAGCTGTTGACCTTCTACCACATGTACCTACTGTTGCACGGGCAGCTTCCAGTGGCAGGATCTGTAATATCTGACAGCATGCTGTGATATTATATCTAATTATCACACCATAGCAAGCTGTTGACCTTCTACCACACCCACCTACTGTTGCATGGGTGGCTTCCAACAGCAGGATCTATCATTACTAACAGGAAGTCAAGTTCTGACACCGAGTTATCTCGCTGCAGCAGGTTGGTGATGTTTTAGTCAAACATAGTACATATGATTCTCATGCAATACAATGACAGATGGAGCATTCATGAGTGGCATTAGGATCTCAGGTCTTAGTACAGATAGTACAGTAACGACAACAATGAATTAAGTAGTGCCTGTGGCAGATCGTTCTTGAAGGATAGCACGTTTCTCCCGAATTTTGGATAGCGCGCTGTTTTTGCTTATACATTGCTGCGAAGAGGAAGAATTAGGGAAGATACGACTGTGAAAGACATTGACTTGAGAGTATGAGAATGAAATTGATCACTGACTGAGTCCACCACATCATCAAGTCAACTACTTCCTGACTTTCATCAGGATCTTCCAACAGATCAAGAATGCTATGATAAAAGTTCTCGGAGTCCGTAACTGTGTCGGTGTGGGAAAAAACTCCGCAGTAGGTGGATATAAATGTTGGGTCTTTGCTATACCTGCTGCTTCACTTGCAAGGCAAGAATGTTCGACCCTAAAGGGGTCTGCTATTGAGATAAGTCTGATAGTTAGTATCTAAGGTCACGGAAAGGTAAAGGAACAAGTCCAAAAGTATGCGGACCAAGTCCGGAGGTCAAAACGTCGGGTCCGAAGGTATACTACCAAGTCCGAAGCGCGGGAAAAGCGGGTCCAGAGCTTCGGGTCGTCGGGTTACGGATAATAGCAAGGGAATGGGTTCGGAAAGTGTCGGACTATGTCCAGAAACAAGGGAAAGTCAGGGAAAACGAATGGCAGAGTTGCGGGTGCGAGGCGGGTGCAGAAAGGGTGTGAACCAGGTATATTCAGCCAGGTAACAGGTAAGGACAGGTATGTGACCAAGTAGATGGGAAGTCCCACCTACAGTAAAGTAAAGAGTGCTTGGTCATACTACCAGTCCTATATAACTAGCTACATAGAAATCCGGAATATCAAAAACAGGAAAACATCGGGTCCGGTGATATGTAAACTGACATGAGGCACTGCGGACGTGTGAGAACACAGGTAATAATGCTGTATACTGCATCAGCCATGGGAAATAAGCTACTACACACCTGTGGGGTTGGACGGAACGGACAGGACATAGGACGGATGGGTTTCCGAAGGTATGTGAGCGGGTCCGGTGCATCTCCGGTGGGTCCGATGTGGGAAACAACTCTGCAGTAGGCGGATATAATGTTGGGTGAAATGCTATACCTGCTGCTTCACTTGCAAGGCAAGAATGTTCGACCCTAAAGGGGTCTGCTACTGATATAAGTCTGATAATTAGTATCTAAGGTCACGGAAAGGTAAAGGAACTAGTCCAAAGGTATGCGGACCAAGTCCGGAGGTCAAAACGTCGGGTCCGAAGGTATACTACCAAGTCCGAGGCGCGGGAAAAGCGGGTCCGGAGCTTCGGGTCGTCGGGTTACGGGTAATAGCAAGGGAACGGGTTCGGAAAGCGTCGGACTATGTCCGGAAACAAGGGAAGGTCAATAGAAACAAGTGACAAGGGTTTCGGGTGCGAAGCGGGTGCGGAACGGGTGAGAACCAGGTATATTCAGCCAGGTAACAGGTAAAGACAGGTATGTGACCAAGTAGATGGGAAGTCCCACCTACAGTAAAGTAAAGAGTGCTTGGTCGTACTACCAGTCCTATATAACTACCTACGTAGAAATCCGGAATATCAAAAACAGGAAAACATCGGGTCCGAAGGTATGTAAACTGACATGAGGCACTGCGGACTTGTGGGAACACAGGTAATAATGCTGTCTACTGCATCAGCCATGGGAAACAAGCTACTACGCACCAGTGGGGTTGGACGGAACGGACAGGACATAGGACGGACGGGTTTCCGAAGGTATGCGAGCGGGTCCGGTGCATCTCCGGTGATGTCCGGCGGGTCCGAGGCTCGGAGAGCGCGGGAAAGCGTCGGGTTTGAGCGGGTTTCGTCGGAGATGACTGGGAGTGACTGTACTGATGTCCGGACAACTGGGCTTTCGACGTACTCCGTAAAATAGGCCTCTGCAGGGCTGCAGCCAGAATGTTTCCTACACCGAGGCTCGGAGAGCGCGGGAAAGCGTCGGGTTTGAGCGGGTTTCATCGGAGATGACTGGAGTGACTGGTCTGATGTCCGGATAACTGGGCTTTCGACATACTCCGTGAACTGGGCCTCTGCAGGGCTGTGGACAGAATGTTCACAACATCAGTACACGAAATACAGATGATGAGCTTAATGAAAACCGAACCTAAAAACCAATCAGTATGAGAGGCATGAATTTTCAAATTTTCACCACGCCTGTGTGGCAATATAAGCCAAGGACGCTTTAGTCACGGACTTCATGCCGTGAAGATATGCGTTTCCAGAGCGCGTAGCTTTGGGCTCCCTATCCACGGAGCTTGGAGACGTAAAAACGTGCTTGAAACCCTGCCGAAAAAACAATCTTGTAATGAGTGGTGATTATATTGCCGACAACAAACTCACGAAGATGAGTATCTCGCTCCTTAGTAAACCAGTCCAAGGATCTTCGGGATCATAAACATACCCAGCATATAGAAACATGGGCCATTGGTCACCACGAACTGCGGTTTCACCGCTTTTGAGGTTCTGCTTGGTTCTGACAAGTGATTTAACGCTTAGGTGATTAAGTAGGAAAAAAATACGTACTCTACATTTGACCAGTCAAGGCCTGCCGGGCAGAGCAACGCGCCAGTCACTTCATGATTGAAGCCACTGGTCAGACTTGATATTTCGGGAGAGAGGCGGTATAAGTGCCTGTCCTCTAGGAACAAGCCATTCGAGGACGGCAGATTTAAGAGTCTTGGTGTCGTCGCCTCGCGCACCAGACGCTCCTTTACCCATCTGCCAGAAGGTGATTATGATGACATTACAGTATTAAAAACTTACTAGTTCTCCCACGTGAATGATATCCTCATCTTCGCCATTTGTCAAACGATCTAAAAGACCAGGGTAGGAATCTACTAATTCCAAGAATACCCTGTGTTCCCGGCGAACACTTAAATTGAAAGCGTTGTAAGGGGTCAATGGCATTTAATCGTCACAATTATACTCACTCGGCTGGATAATTCTCGATTGGAGAGTCTTGCAGTTCTTCGAGTCGGAGTATGCCTGCGGTCAGAAGGGCAGGATAGTTACACAGTGCGAACACAGTACGACCAAAATGTCGACCATGAAGAACCAGGGGGTTTGATGAAGTCCTATTTGAGGCAAAGTCAGCAAGGTAGGATTACAACAAGTCAAACACAACCTACGCCTTTTTACGCGGGCCCGAATGAAGCGCTGAAGCACTACGCTTGCGCGAAGGTTCAACAGACGGATGATTTTCATCGTCGCTCATACTCGAGTTTAGGAATTGAGAGGCTGAGATAGCAGTAGCTTCATGAGATGCTTTATATACTGTCGAATAGGCAGTAGCGGAAACTTTACCTTCTGTCCGCTGTAGATATCGTGACGGCATCGAAAGTGCGGTTCGATCGCCATTCCGGAACTGGAAAAAAACCGCTGTCCTGGCACCGACAGCGGACGGGTGCATTACCATCGTGCGTTTATACATGAGTCAGGCTGGCACTGTTGCCGCAATTATCAGCATCATCATGTCGAGCAGCCTACCGATTGTCTCTCGGACGCCGGACTCGCCCAAGAATATGGAACAATGCTTCAGTGTCGAAAAAAATGTCACGCTCAGGTGAGCTCTTCAATATGACATGCGCTACAAAACTTTTGAACAGGTAAACCTTACAGGATTCAACTGTCCTCATTAGGTGCGCTCAGAGGCATCAACAACGCAGAAGACATACAAATCAGCATTGATTGCAAGTGAGTAAGGTTATAAAGATCATCTCAGAATGACTTAGCGTGCAGGCAAATCCATCAAAACAGAAATCTGATTGATAGAGGGGCGCAGACTGCAGGTGAGACTTAAAATTCTGATGCGGGAAACTGTACGAAAAATCACCTAATCTCCAATGAACAATGCATAGGGGAAGAATCTGATCTGCATCTCGTCAAGGAACAACTAAGGAACGCAGAAAACAAGATTGCTTACCTTGCAGATAGGGTGATGACGTACAGGAATAGATGGCTAGAAGAATACTACCGCGCCAACAACCTCGAATACCATATGCCCTCTGGCATCCACGTTGTTGACCCTCCTCAAATTCCAGTGGGTGCTTCTTCTCCTACCTTCTTTCCCTGCTACTTGTACGGGGATGATGAATGTTCAGAACGGGAAGAGGATAATGGCGGAGAGTGTCTTTGAGTTCTGCAGGTATCATGTCTGAGCCGTTACTACTAGAAGTTAGGATAGGGGAACGTACCTATTTTTGATCGTCAACCAAAGTCTCATTGTACTTAGAAGGGTCCTGAGGCTACTCGTGATCACACTTCACGGGCATCCATATTGGTCGTGAATTTCTGGCTGTTCCAGAATAGATTCAGTATCGGCATCGGTGACGCTGTTG
Organism: Suillus lakei; assembly: GCA_016628065.1. NCBI lineage: Eukaryota > Fungi > Basidiomycota > Agaricomycetes > Boletales > Suillaceae > Suillus > Suillus lakei. The sequence goes on along the minus strand of JABBWA010000587.1, from coordinate 3,940 downwards.
CTGGTCCCAAAGGTCATGGGCTTCATCACGCAGCGTATTGGCGAGAAGCAGCCGGTCGCGGAGATCATCGAGGAGGCATATCACGACCGGCTGAAGGCGATGCCCGGTATGACCATCCGAGAGTCGTCCGAAAGCAAGCCAGAGCGGGAGCTCGATCGCGCTCGCGATGACTAGGGTCGGTACGCGCAGACGAACCTGAAGGATGACAACAACGTGAAGCAGATGATCACAGAGGACTTTGAAAGTCTCTAGACTCATAACTATAGGAGAACATTAGTACTGCTCAGAACTCAGACAACGGTTGTATCGACATACCAGCGTAGCGGATTACGGCGGCTGAGTGTTATCGTTCCTTGGCGGCCAGCTTCGCGCACTGCCGCGCATAAACACCCGAACTTGAGTGGGCGCACCCTTGGCGTGTCCCGCCGTTATAATAAAGGTCCATTAATTCCTCAAATGACCAGACTTATTACTAACAACAACTAACATACATGCCCAACGCTTTGACTTAGTACTAAGTCCATAAGATCTATATGCTCGTTACTCAAGAGAATAATCTAATCTAATCTAATAATATAACAACGATTAACGTATCAGCAATTGTGAGATATAGGCTGGAAAGAAGTTCAGTGATAGAAATGACGCAGATGATATAGTGAATGACAATTCAAACTCAGACAGAACTCAGCTTACTTAGTAATCGGGCATTTCCGGGCTGGGTCTGAATGTGTAGTCATTCAGTATATCAATCGCGCTCTTCCCCTAAAGGTATCTCTTTCGACTTCCATCGTATACATTCCTTTAAGTTAGTTTTAAACAGATAAATCGTATGGTAACATTGGTTTGTAGTAGTAGTATGTGACTGTAGAGTAGTACGCGTGATTCCTTGAATTTGAGATCTGGCGGCTGTCGCTGCATGATGTATAGTACCTACTATGTGGGTGGGCGGCGGGACTTCGCAATTTAAATGTAGTACCCACTATCCAAAACCGTAGCGGGCGGGCGGGACGTGACAACTTATTTACCCGCGCCATCGGTCCACAATGCCCACAAAAGAACATTGTTTGCGCCGTCTGCATGGTGCACTGTCCACAACTTGTCACACTAGTAGTATGTCCACAATTAGTCATTCACTATAAATACTGATCATGCGCATTCGTAGGTTCTTCTTTCTACTCTCACTTATCTACATCGATACCTATAGCTAGCAAAATATAGGATAGACTTTTGAATAGACTTTTGAATAGACTTTTGAATAGACTTATTGTCACAGTATGTTATGTTTTGGTTTCCTTACAGGAACTTCATTACTGATTTAGAGTACAGGCAGGATAATGTCTACCAAACGTGCCGCACCAAGCTCGGATGCACTCGAACCGGCCTCGAAGCGCATGCGAGACAGAAATTATGAAGGTAAGCCGTGATAGTATACACGAGCCGTCGTTTTCGTCATTGCTAAGTATGAACGTTATACAGGCAATTCTCATCCAGCGCCATCGCCGCTGGCAGATCGAGGCGCATGGCGCATTCTAGCCCAATTCCTCGAAACCGAGATGAGTTACGGCGAGATGGAAGAGAAACTATCTTCGTACCTCGGCGATCGATACCTTGCGGACGATTGGAAGGACGCCAAAGCTACTCTCTTCTCCGGTGAAGACGATCTCGGAGCCTGTTTGAGCAATCTCGAGATCTTAAGGAAGAAGTACATACCCCGCCCTGTAAGTAAATCTTTCACATTCTACGGAATGTATACTAAATAGTTGTAGCGAAAGAATATATATCTCGACATTGAGGCAGATGAGGGAGATGACGAAGAAGACGAAGAGGAAGACGGTGACGACAACGAAAACGACAAGCAGGATCAGAGGGGCTCTTCTGCACGATCGCCGAAGGTCACGGTCATTCCAGGACCGTCAGCCAAGGATACGTTGTGCAGAAAGATTGATGAGATCTACAACAACGCGACAAAGGCCTCCAGTTCCTCAAGAAGCCGCATTTCTTACAGAGCTGCCTGGTCCCCCACCACGCTCGAGAGTAGAATGTATCTGCTGCATGTCCATAGTATGTCCATTATTTCATCGTGTACCATGTTGCTCATCACCCGGTAGGAACTGCTGTGGTCTATATTGCTGAATATCTTCAGAGTAAAGGATTCTCCGTGACTGTGTCGCCTTGGCTGCCTGGGCAGCTCTACGTGGTCTCGGATAGCCCCAGAACTATCGCATCATCCCTTCCGCCCTCACATAAACTCTCAGTAAAAGACTATCATCGCATCTCAGATGAAGAACGCGTCGCGGTGGAACGTTCAACCATCAAATTTCCCAACCCCTCGTGGGTAAGGGTCAAATCTGGCATGTACAAGGGCGCCATAGGCTATGTCTTCGACCCAGATCAGTTGGACCTTTTTGTTGATGTCTTAGTCGCCGTTCGAGAGTTTCCCTATTCAATGCCTTCGGGATCTGAAGCTCTTCTCGACCGCTCTCGCCTTCCGAAGGACAAGACAGTCACCGACATCATTCGTAGTGGCGAAATTATAGGATGCTCGTACAAAGGACAGCGATACTACAGGGGACTGCTCCTAAGGAAATTCCATCGCTATCAACTAGAACTTGTCGCTTGCCCTCACGCCGACGATGTTAGACTGCATCTGCAGTCCGGGTTTGATACACCCTTCGTCAAGAAATCCATCGTGGCATTCTCCATGCAGTTTTTGCGTGTAGGAGACGCGGCCAGGATTATCGCAGGAGCAGTTCAATCAGAGATTGGCACGGTCATGTCGATAGATCATGCGTTTGGTGGGTCCGCGCGCATCGAATTAACCTTCGACGGACATCGGAAAGAATTGGAAGCTCGACTTGAGGACATGGAGCGCGTTTTTTGGGTTGGAGACGCGGTTCGAGTCGTAGCAGGTTCATACCTGGGTTTAGAAGGCCATGTCATTCAAATGGACGAGGAGTTGTTTCGCGTTTGCCAACGGGTCTCCATGGAAGAGGTAATATTTTGCGCAAATAGAAAATCTACAACTGACACTCGGTGCATAGGTGCAAGTTTCAAAATATTACTTAGACCGTCGTCATCAGACATGCACGACACAATCATACCTACCATTACATCAACATTTCGAACCTCCCCCCGAGTCTCAATCTCTAGAAATTGGGGATTACATAGAGGTTCTTGTGGGAGAGCACATGGGGAAGCAGGGTGTCGTGACCTGGTCTCCCATTGGAGGAAGCCAACTGTGGTTCCAGGACGAGTCTCCTCAGACGTTGACTTCGTATTATACGAAGCACTGTTCGGGGCTTCCAAGTATCCAAGTTCCTGTGACATTTGTTCAGCGGACGCGCCTACCCCAGACAATTAAATTCACGAAGGAAAAAGGTTATGACATCAAGCCTGGAGACGTCGTGAGTGTCGCGCGTGGGCCGGAGTATCAGACGAAAGGGGTTGTGCAGAACGTTGACTTCCTAAAGGCTCGCCTAACACTACTGTCTGAGAGTGATCACTCGCTTGTAAGTGAATTCAACTTGACTCAGGCATGTCTGACTTGGAACAGATTGACGTCCCAATTGGATTTGTGACGAAAATACTTAACGCGTCCTTGGATTCTTTCAACAAAGTCATCGGCCAAGAAGTATTCGTGGTTGGAGGTGACCGGAAGGGTTTCCGAGCCACCTTATATGGCGTTGGGGGCCAGAATTGCACCGTTGCTATCAATGGGCAGGCACGCACCACGCTCAAATGCAAGGATGTTGTAACCAAGTGAGCAGCGCGCACATCGTCGTAGTCATTTAATAATTTTTCGTTGTTCAGGTACGGAATGAGATTAAATGGTCTCATGCTAGGAGAATCGGACTTGATAGAGTTCTGTGACCTGCGAAAAAGATCTTACTTGGTGTCACAACCACGAAGATGCATCACGCCTCCTCCTGTCCCAGTTCCC
>JABBWA010000586.1:0-24231 GCA_016628065.1 Suillus lakei | reverse complement strand
GGATGCGCACGATTGAACCAGGGATGAAGCTAAGACATAGTCAGTATCATTAGCGACTGCGAAGGATATTGCAGTATCTCACCCGTCGTCATCACGAGGAAGAGTCGCCACTTGCTCCCTTTTCGGGGTGGTCGGGTGGAGGGAACAAAGTCGCCCTCTGCATTGACGCGAGCACGCTTGCGGCTCCTTGGAGAACCGTCCACGTTCTCGGGATCGCCATCAGCATCTACATCGCCGTCAGCATCAGCATCGGCATTGTCACTAGCCTGAGCCTGATCTGGCTCTTCATCCGCATGTTCAGGCTCGACACGCTTTGCCTTGCCTTCCCTTTCTCATCCTTTACTTTCTCCTTTTGACCGGCTCATCCTTGACACCATTCGGAAGAGCAGAATTCTCCTTGAGAGAGTCGGTATCGTCCTCTACCAGTTCTGCTCTTGTTCGACGAGCCATGTTCGTCGCACAGGAGGAACGCGCAAGGAAGCTGTAGTAATTGACGCGTTTTGAATGTTTTGGGTTGTTTGACGTGGTAGGCGCGACGCGTTTAGGGCCGGATCCATGGGACTACAAAGAGACTAACTTCTGAATAGGACACTACTGTGGACTCTATCCTTGAATATCATTGAACTCATCTCTTAGCGTTCGCATTTACCTTGAGCGGTTACCTTGGCACAGGCTTACATGCCTTGACACCGGGCTCAGGAGTTGTCTCTAACGCCTTACGTAGTCCGTCAGAGTCCGTCATCCCGATCCGAGCTTCGACTCCCATGAGCATTAGACGGAAAAGCACCACTCATGATCTCGCAACTTTACGCCTCCACCCAGATGGATCGCGCGTCCAACAATCATCTGTCAACAGAAGAACACGCACAGCTCCATCAACAGTCCCAGATACAAGGGGAAATTGGATCGCTCGCGATGCGGGGGGTAAAGCTGCCGTGAGGAGAACTAGAAACGCTAGTGCCAAAGTGGATGTCGAGGATGGAGAATTTATTGATATTCGTCTTTCCGATGAGTTGGGTGAAGAGGAATTCGCGGTAGGGACAAGTAAGAAAGGCAAAGAAAAGGCGATTGAGACCGGTGAGGAGGATGGTACCAGGGACCGTACCGGAAGGAATTTCAGGGCAAGGAAACGACGCAGTTTCACCGAGGACTTGTCGTTCTTGGCACCCTCACCCCCGCGTTGTGTCTTTCCGCGATCAGAATCAACCTCCGAAGACGACTCTTCGTCGTCTTCGTCCTCATCCGAATCTGATTCTGAATCGGAAGAGATCAAAATCAAGCTTCCGGACCCATCACCCGTAAGAGTCAATCTTCATCCAGTGATATTCGCTTATCATCGGTAGGAGCTGCTAAAATGTATTCACCACTTCGCTAGCCGATACTATCAGGAGAAGGGCGTTTTGTCCGATAGAAGCAGGGGCTACCGAGACGAGAGGAAAACCCGCCGCTCTAAAAATAGTGTGTCCAATATTCACGATCAGACAACAAGCAAACCGGCACTATGGACGAGGGATTCTTCCCTCGATGCAGACGACAACGATCCGTGGGAAGATGAGAAAAATGACCCGGGAGATGAAGATGGATGGGAAGACGAAGAGGACGATGGAATGGAAGATGGCGAAAACGCTTCCCGCAACGAAGAACATAAAGACATGTACAAGGCTCTTGACGGCTCGGCTTTGGTTGCAATAGGTATTGAAAATCATCGTTCCTCACCGCCCTGCTGACCAGTATCCAGGGATAATTCTCCAAGAGCAAATTGCGCATGCTATGATTACTGGCTTCTCCGGTACTCACGCACATCGAGTGCGACGGCGGAACTATTCCACAGAACGAAGCCCTTCCTCACCTTCAATTGAATCCGACTGATATCGATACCACCTGTTCGTGTAGATGCAGTAGTATTATATTCCAGCATAATAGATGAATTAAATGACAGGTGAAAAGATGAGGAGAAACACTACTTCGCCTTCGCCTTCATCCTATTCTTTGGATCCAGCTTCAAAATATAATCCTCCGTCAACGTCCCATCCTCCCACCGCTTCAAAATATTCCCTCTGTATATCCCCATATTTGACCCTCCGAATACTTTAAGTCGTTCCAACCGACGTTCTCGAAGCTTGTTTTTGGGTAACATGCCGGACACTGCGTGTCGTATAATCTACATTCGCGCAGGGCGGGGTAAGCACCCGGTCTTATGCAACGAACCACGGAACGAACCTCATAAGGCTTGTTCTCCATCATGTCCTTATACTCAGTCTCTTTCAGCCCACCCGGGAACATTGTGTGCTTGCGGTACACCAGTTGTTCGTCTTTACGACCAGTCACCTTGATGTGTTTTGCGTTTGTAACTACGACGTAGTCCCCACAGTCCACTAAAATATGCATGAATGAGAGAACGTTAATTGCAATGAGGAAGCAAAACGTACAGCTCTTGTCATATATCGGTTTGTGCTTGCCCATGAGCACGAGAGCTATCCGTTCCGCCAGTTTTCCGAGAACACGATCAGAGGCATTGACATGATGCCATACTCGCGCGTAAGCAAGAGCGGTCTACAATAAACCTCGCATAAGATGTTCACCCTTGTATGCCAAGAAAAAAATCGCGTACATTGCCTACTGCTTGAGACATGAATGCGCCGGTTGAGTGAAGAAGGCTAGTATTGCGTTTGCAGCGAAGAAGTGCAAGCACGTGATGTCAATATTTTTAGACATGCACCTTCTAGGTCACGCGTCCAAAAGTTCTCAGACGCGCGCTTTGACATTCAATCAGCCTTCACGCGACTCGTTCGCCCTTCCCTCAAGTTGCCAGCCTTTTGGTAACATCGCAAGAGTCTAAACTTTCAGCACTGTCGAACTAACGATCGACCTTGGCAGACAAAGTGCACCAGCTGCTAGTAGTTGGGCATGTCTCGAAATCACTACCAACGTCAGGGTACATCACACGAGAAGATCTCACTGACGGACTCTCGAATACTTCCAAATGAAACACTACCCGTACTTGCTAATTTGCTGGCAGAGAGTGTCAAGGCATCCAGATCGACACAGCCCGCTGCAGCGGCGAGTTCGACGCCCCTGTTGACTTGGAGGGTCACAAGCGAGACCAAACCATCAAGCTCTGGGCCTTTGGGTCCCGCCAGCTCCTCGCCTCATTTGACGTCCTGGATCCTTTCAACCTTATTTTTCACCTGACTCACGCAAGCTGGCTTATACAACCTGATCCGCAATACATATATGCGCACTCCACCTGACATCCTTGCTAGCATTCAGCCTGCACAACAAGTGCTTAGAGTGCGCAGTACTCCAGCATAACGTGCTTATCTATGGTGATGGCACTGCGTGTGTTGCTGACTTCGGCCTTACCTTCCAGCAATCAATCAACGCAGAAGCAAGAACCGTCCAAAGTAGCTCACCTCGGAGCATCAAGTTCAAAGAGATCGACCCGTCATTCCCGTCCAACCACTTCGCAAAACTGGCAGACGAATACCCCAGAAAGCACGCGGCCCTGCTCGTACAACTCCGCACAGGCCATATCCCACTGAACAAACATCTCCATAGAATCTCGAAATCACCCACTCCGCTATGCCCCTCCTGCGAAGAACGAGAAGAATCAGTGCATCACTTTCTACTAACGTGCCCAACATACGCAAGACAACGAGCAACTCTGCAAGCAGTACTGGGAACACGCGCACACAATCTCAGAGACCTATTAAACGGGGAAGAAAGTATCAAGGAAGTCCTCAAGTATATCGCCCGCACCAAACGGCTGTCCAACACGTTCGGAGACGTCAATCCCCCAGAAAAGAAGTAATGCCCCAAACGATGCGCTAAGTGCTTAGCCATCGATTCCCCAATTTGCCTTAGGACGGCACTTTCGTTCTCGCATCAGCCTGAACCAGGATTACAGTTCCCATACCATAAATTCAAAACATAAAAACGTATTATAGAGTAAATTACACCGCATGTACTGTCCATCATAGGGCCACGCCCCAACGGACAATAAACAAGGATTCAAAAAAAAAAAAAAAAAAAAAGACTTCGGCCTTTCCTTGATGTATTCCGAGTTTATAAGTGCCTCTCAGGCTTCCTGGACGTCCACGCTCAAAGGAAACATACGATGGATGGCTCCAGAGTTGGTTGTACCAGCGCGGGAGGATGGACCTCCAACTCGTCCGAGCGAGCAGAGCGACATCTTTTCGGTTGGCGGTATCATGCTGCAGGTATGTCTGGAGTAATTTCGACTTCTAAATGATATCATTAGCTCCACTTATAGGTCCTCACCAACAAAGTTCCCTATTATTACCTCTCGAATGATGCCGCCATCGTCCTTTGCATAGCCAGGTCGGAAAAGCCTTCCCGATCTCGTTTCCTGTACTCCCTGAAAGGTATTGGCAGTTTATCGAGCAATGTTGGTCTACTGATCCTCGGGACCGTCCATCGACGGAAGGAGCCGACGGAGCGATCAGGAACGAATTTTTTCTCGCTGCACATCCTTGAACCACCTCACATGAAACAATCTGTTTACAATACAACCGGATAGACAGCATGATGCACAGTATGCAAGTATGCCACTGCAGTGTATAGTAACACATCGGCTCACCCCAGACTCATCTATTGCAATGTAAAACAATACTGTAGTTACTACGCACACTAGTACTGGCCTCCCCATGGCAAACCTCATACGCGAGATGCGACTCGGTCAACATAGTACTGTACGCGCTCTGCAGAGTGAAAATCCTGGCACAATACGAATCACAATTAAATACGGTCATGCTCATCTGAGTGCATCAGGTTCCGCTGTGTATTAAAGCCGGAAGTTAACTGAGCCGATTCTCTATTAAAGCCGTATCCAGCATGGTGTCCAACACGGCGTCCAATATTTGTCAAGCACGTCAAAAGGTAGAAATCCCTCGCCGCGCTTAAGAGTCAAAGCGCAATGGTGGGTGTGGACGTGAAGACTTGGAAAGAGAACACAAGCACGAAGACGTAAAAGCTGATGAGCACTGGGGAGTCTACAAAATTGGGGAATTTATTTGTGCTGGTTGCAAGCGTTGCGCATAGAGCAACTTACTGAAAAACAATCAACCCCCTGGAGGGAAACATGATGATACTTACATATGAGAAAGAAATGGGCGCCGCCTTCGTCTTTCGCGTTGTCTAGTTTCGAGGAATCACCGATGCCTGCTGTCGTGAAAGGAAGTTTCTCCTTGCCTTGAAGCCGGTTGATGAAGTTCAGCATCGTCGATAACCGACCGCCGTCGAAGGGCAAGAAGCCGCGAGAGCGACACGTACGGTCATCTACGTGTCGCTAAGGAGTATGCTATGTAGTATGCACTGCATACTTCTCTCATCGATACGTGGATTCACGCAAAACGAATTCTCGCAAGCACCAGCATCTACAACAACTTTCCCGAGTTCCTTGAGCAACTGAGGACTTGGCAGCCGATCATTGGGATGCAACTCGCAGTGTCGCCTGAAATGAGATCAACTGTATGTCCTGATCCATCACTTTGTCAGCGAACAAATGAGTACATATGATGAGGGCCTGCCGATACTGACGTTCCACAGTAAGTTATCGCCGCAAGAGAGTGCATTAATATAGCTCAGCTTCCCTGAACTCCAACAAATAGCCTTTCCGTAGATGGCTTACGAAGCCAAAAAAGGAGACATGTCGTGCCTGCAAATTCTAACTTTCGACTTCTAATTCTTTGCCAACTGCACTACGAGCTTGACGCATGATGCGGCGGCGGCAACGGGAATGGGCATGCCAGGGAACCGAAAAGCAAGGAGATTTGATGGACATGAGGCCGCGGGTAAAAGCAAATGCTGTGAAATGCACAGGCTCCATGTCGTGTCTGGGAGTATAAGAAGGGCCTGCCAGACGCACACGCATTCGATCAGCTAAATTGCTCGCCCTTCTCCCAAGTTGCTGACCTCTTGGTAACATCAGAACAATCTGAACATTCAGCACTGATGAACTGACGATCAGTTTCAGCAGGCAAAGTCCACTAGCACCGTCGAACAAGTTCAAAATTACGTCAGGCCATAGCACACAAGGAACCTCACCCACAGCCCTTCGACTCGAATTCCAAACCAAATTCTTGCCTATACTTGCTAACTTCTTTGGTGGAGAGACAGGCCATGGCTTCTAGATGTACGCAGCCCGCCGTGGCGGCAGAGGAATCCATTTTGTCACCCGTATTGATCTTGAAGGGTCACAAAAAGCGTATTCCATCCATATGCTACTTTCCGGACGGCAAGCGAATGGTCAGCTGCTCTGACGATAACACCGCTCGGCGATGGGACCTTAAGGCGGGTAGGGAGATTGAGGAGGCGCGGGATGTTTGTGAGGTGGAAATACATGCGGTTGGAGCATCAAGGGACGGCCGATGGGTTGCCACTGCATGTGGAGACAGCGGGGAGCTCAAAGCCTGTGAGGTTGAGAAGGGGATCGTGAGAACATTTCGAGGCCACTTTCGGCGGATCACTTGCATCGATATCTCCGCGGACAGCACGCTGCTAGCGAGCGGGGCAGAAGATTTTACAGCGCGAATATGGAACTTGGAGACCGGTAAACTCGTGGCTGGTCCATTTCAGCGTGCTGTCTCCGTGGGCGCAGTTCGATTCTCGCAAGACTCGAAGAAACTGGCGGTCAAATCATTTTGGGGGACGTGCCTTGAAGTGTGGAATGTCCATACGCAGGAATTGGATGTCAGAATGGAGAAGAAAGGTGGCTTTGGCTACACACACACGCCAGTATTTTGGACTACGAAAGACAAGTCCATTGTAGCTGCATTTGGCTTTGGCCATCACATTGCAACGATCTGTGAGTTCGATGCATCTACACTGGAGACAGTCGGAGCTCCCTTCAAAGGCCACATCGATAACATCACTGGTCTAGCACTTTCATTTGATTGCACTCTCCTCGCTAGTACTTCCACCGACAAGACCATCAAGCTCTGGGCCTTCGAGTCCCGCCAGCTCCTCGCGTCCTTCCACGTTCAGTTCCCCGACCACATTATCTTTTCACCCGACTCGCGCCAACTGGCCTATACGGCTTCGACCACGATCCATATATGTAAGACTCCACCTGACATCCTTGCTAGCGTTCAGCCTGCACAACATGTACCTAGAGTGCGCAGCCATCCCCATATATCTATCGTTCATGCGCTAACATTTTCTTGCAGATCAGTGCACCTAGATCTCTCCCCCTCGCTGATCTATTCAACGTACGTGATCCATTTCTGTTTCTCATATACACCACTCCATTAATGTCATCATTACAGCTTGACGCAACAGCTCGTCCTGTTACTATGTATCATAACCCAAGAATAGACCTATCTTCCATAGCTCTTCCCCCTCCACCGCGTAGACCTTCTCCTACAATAGGCTCACGGCTGCCCTCCCAGCCCTGTGACCTCCTTACCTCCTCTTCTGACACAATTCTCCCTGCTCGTAACGATGTTCCCCCTGAAGCGACGCTCCAAGACCTCTCAAAATATATCACCAAGGACGGAGACTATCCTGTTGCTCGTGGCGGGTTTGGGGAGATCTGGAAATGCACATATCACATCGATAGGAGATCGATCACAGTTCGTTTGCAGTGTTATCTGACACTCAGTCTGAATTGATAATCGAGCAGGTCGCAGTGAAATCATTGACAGTGTACGTTGCTGATCAACTTGGTGCAGCGAAGACGAAAAAGATCAAGGTGAGTGACCCGACCAACAACCGCATCTATTCCTTACGCCAGAGCTCGCCACTTGGTAGAGGATACGACGTGAACTCAGAATATGCGCCAACCTCAAGCATAAAAATATTCTACCTGTTTATGGTTATACTTATGGTTTCGGCCCATTTATAGCGATAGTGAGCCCTTGGGCGGAGAATGGTAATCTGACGGTCTATTTGGAGTGTGAAGGTGCGGCTCTTACTCTCGTTAGACGCTTCCAGATCGTACGTCCTCCCTTGCATTCCGTGCAGACTACAGACTGATGACAATATCAGCTCAGAGATATCATAGCTGGTCTGCAATATCGTACGTATTGGTTAGTTCAACGCTGGATCTGGAGTTGTAACTATTCCTCGCAGTTCATGCCAACAACGTTATCCACGGTGACTTCAATGGGGTGAGTTTTGCCCTTCTCGTTAGTTTCAACTTTATTGAGTTGTGACCAGCCTAATGTGCTCATCTATGGTGATGGCACTGCGTGTGTTGCCGACTTCGGTCTTTCCTTGATGTATTCCGAGGTCATCAGCGCCTCTCAGGCTTCCTGGACATCTACGCTCAAAGGAAACATGCGATGGATGGCTCCTGAGTTACTTGTAGATCGGGAGGATGGACCTGAAGTGCGACCAAGCGAACAGAGCGACATCTATTCATTCGGCGGTATTATGTTGCAGGTATGTCTGCGGTAATTTCAACTTCTCGATGGTATATCATTAACTCCACTTTTAGGTCCTCACCAACAAAGTCCCTTATTATCACCTCTCGAATGATGCGACAATCATCTTATGCATAGCCAAGTCGCAAACGCCTTCCCGATCTCGTTATCCTGAACTTCCTGAAAAATACTGGCCTTTTATCGAGCAGTGTTGGTCTGCTGATCCTCGGGACCGCCCATCGACGGAGGGAGCTGATATGACGATCAGGAATGAATTTTACTCGCTGTCCAGATCTCCTTGATCCTCGAACCATCTCGCATACAACAATCTGTTTACATACAATCAAATAGACAACATGAGCATGTTATGCTACTGTATAGTGAACCCCGGCTTGCCCTCAGACATCTCCTGCAATAATCCTGTGGTTACTAGAACCACGTGCACTAGTACTGGCTTCTCCACGGCAGACTTCATGCGATATATTATCCTCCGCGACTCGGTCAATACCCTCGTTGCGTTTGCGAGCCATGGCGTGAAAAGCGCCGCAACGCCGCGTTCCGCTACCAGTAGTCACGAGCGTGATGGTGGGCGTGGACGTGAAGACTTGGCAACAGAACCCAAATATAAAATGTATCATGCTGCAGAAGAACAGGACTCCTGTGAGTCGAGGGGGTTCCATAACAAGGGTACTCAGCCCCATAACATCAGCCCCTATGATAGAAAGTAGTATACGGAAGACCGTACACGGTCGCGAGTGCTCTCCTACCAAATGGAGGTCCCATGCTAACGATCGTGACAGAACATAGGCCCTGGAGATACGAAGCTGACGTCCACATTTATAATCACGTCCCATCACTTTGTCAGAAGATTTCACGAGGAGAAAACGGATACCTACGATAAGGGGGCTTGCCGATACTGACGTTCGACAGCATACTTAACCCATCCAAATACCACGACTGTCACCGCTGCAAGAGAGCACACTGATATAGCCCAGCCTCCCTAAACTCTATCAAAGGGCTTTTCCGTAGATAGCTCATGAAGTCAGAAAAGCAGACCAGCGTCGACAACTACAGATGCCAACTTTCGACTTCTTTGTTCCTTGCCAATGGCACCACGGGCTCGATGATAGGGCCGGCAATGAAAATGGCCATGGTAAGGAACGCGGTCTTGATGGACATGAGGTAGCAGGTAAAAGCGAATGCTGTGCAATACATAGGCGCCATGCCAAGAAAGGGATTGCCAGACACGTGCACATTCAATCAAGTGAATCGCTCGCCCTTCCCCCAACCCAAGTTGCTAGCCATTTGGTAACATCCAAATAGCCTGAACTTTCAGCGCCTGATGAAAAACCTGAGCAGGCAAAGTGTACAGCACTTTCGAACGAGTTAGGCAGCCATCGAAACCACTATCCACGTCTGGCCAAAGCACACGAAGAGACCTCACCGACAGTGCTTCGACCCGAAGTACTTGCTAAGTCACTGGCGGAGACACTGGTTATGGCATCTGGATCCAGACAGCCCGCTGCGGTAGCAAAGAAATCAAGGTTGACGCCCGTGCTGTCATTGAAGGGACACGAAGACTATATTCCATCCATATCCTATTTCCCAGATGGCAAGCGAATGATCAGCGGATCTTATGATAAAACCATTCGTCGATGGGACCTAGAAGCGGGTGAGGAAATTAAAGAGGCGTGTGAAGTTTGTGAGGAGGAAGTCCATGCGGTGGGGGTATCAAGGGATGGTCGATGGGTCATCGCGGGTGGTGGAGATATCTTTACTGGGGAGCTCAAAGCATGGGAGGTTGAGACGGGGGTTGTGAGAACATTTTTAGGCCACTCAGGGAGGATCAACTGCGTCGATATCTCGGTGGACAGCACGCTGCTGGCAAGCGGGTCAAAAGATTTCACTGTGCGGATATGGAGCTTGGACACTGGCAAACTGGTGGCTGGTCCATTCAAGAGTGTTCAGCCGGTGGGCGCAGTTCGATTTTCAGGAAACTCCAAGAAGATCGCGATCGGATCGGATATGGGGACCTGCCTTAAGTGTGGGATGTCCAAACACAGAAATTGGATGTCCGAGTGGGGAAACAAGGTATACATAGCTTGAGCCGGACATACGCGCCAGTTTTCTGGACTACCAAAGACAAAACCATCGTAGCTGCATTCCCCGTCATATCTCACTACCCAACGACAGTCTATGAGTTCGACGCATCTACACTGAAGACAGTCGGAGCCCCCTTCAAAAGGCACACAAACATTATTCGCGGTCTAGCACTTTCATTAGATTCTGTTCTTCTCGCTACTACTTCTGATGACAACACCGTCAAGCTCTGGGCCTTCGAGTCCCGTCAGCTCCTCGCCTCATTCCACGTTCGATTTCCCCACTGCCTCATCTTCTCACCTGACTCATCCCAACTGGCTTACATGGCCCGGTATGGCGTCATGATTTACGTATGCGATACTCTGTCCCACATCCTTGCTAGTATCCGGCCTGCACAACAATTACCTAGAGTGCGCAGTCACACTCGTATATCTATCATTCATGCGCCAACATTTTCTTACAGACTATTGCACCTAGAAATCTACCCCTCGCTGATATACTCAACGTACGCTATCCCTTTCTTTTACTCATCTACACCGTTCCATTAACGCTATTGTTGCAGTCTGACGCAACAGCTCATCCTGCTGGTGTGCATCGTAACCTCAAGACGGACCTATCTTCCACGGCTCTTCCTTTACCACGTAGGCCTTCTCCTACAATAGGCTCACAGCTACCCCAGTCCCAGTCCTCTTTCAACACGGACACAGTTCTCCCTATTTACGGTAACCATAAATCTGGCGATTTCAACCTTGAAGAGGTGCTCCAGAACCTCACGGGACACGTCACCAGGGACGAAGACTATCCTGCTGCTCGTGGCGGGTTCGGGGAGATCTGGAAATGTACATATTACAGGAATCGGAGACCGATCAAAGTTCGTTTGCCGTGTTGTGTCTGTCCATCTAAAATTGATAATTGCACAGGTTGCAGTGAAAGCATTGACAGTGTATGTTGCTGATCAACTTGGTGCAGCCAAGACGAAAAAGATCAAGGTGAGCCGACTAACAGCTGTGTCTGTTACTTACGTCAGATGTTGCCACTTTGTAGAGGATACAACGTGAACTCAGGATATGTGCCAAGCTCAAGCATGCAAATATTCTGCCCGTTTATGGTTATACATATGGGTTCGGCCCATTTATAGCGATTGTGAGCCCTTGGGCGGAGAATGGAAACCTGACAGTCTATTTGGAGCATGAGGGTGTGGCTCTTACTCTGGTCAGACGCTTCCAGATGGTAAGTCCTCCCTTGTATTTCGTACAGACTACATACTGATGACAATATCAGCTCAGAGATATCATAGCTGGTCTGCAATATCGTACGTATTAGTTAGTTCAACGCCGGACCTAGAGTCGTAACTATTCCTCGCAGTTCACGCCAACAGCGTCATCCATGGTGACTTCAATGGGGTGAGTTTGACCCTTGTTAGTTTCAACTTGATTGAGATATGAGCTCCAGCCCAATGTGCTGATTTATGGCGATGGTACTGCGTGTGTTGCCGACTTCGGTCTTTCCTTGATGTATTCCGAGGTTATCAGCGCCTCTCAGGCTTCCTGGACTTCTACGCTCAAAGGAAACATGCGATGGATGGCTCCTGAGTTGCTTGTAGATAGGGAGGATGGATCTGAAGCGCGGCCAAGCGAGCAGAGCGACATCTATTCATTCGGCGGTATCATGTTGCAGGTACGTCTGCGGTAATCCCAACTTCTCAATGATTTCATTAGCCCTACTTTTAGGTCCTCACCAACAAAGTCCCTTATTATCACCTCTCGAAAGATGCGGCGATCGTCTTATGCATCGCCAAGTCGCAAACGCCCTCCCGAGCCCGTTATCCTGAGCTTCCTGAAAAATACTGGCCTTTTATCGAGCAATGTTGGTCTGCTGATCCTCGGGACCGTCCATCGACGGAGGGAGCTGATGTGACGATCAGGAATGAGTTTTACTCATTGTCCGGATCTCCTTGATACTTGAAATGTTTTGCATCAATAATCTATCTACGGTATAACCAGATAGACAAAACGGGGAGGCCCTTGAACTCGTACCACCACAATGGTCGGTTTTTCCCACGCTCTCAAGCGGGCAAGGTTGAGCTCACAACGCTCAACAGTCCACTAGACTGGCCTCCCCACCATAATCTATAGCCTCCCCTACGAACACACGAAAGAAAATGACTGAATACCACCCCAAACCAAGTCAACCCAAATGCAAAACTGAAAACGAACACACACCACGCTGAATGCATGACCCGACATCAAACACCATAAACACCACTCTATATAAGACAAACGAGAACATGACCCAATAAAACACCGCTAAGGATTGATAAGAACCACACCCCACTGCCAAGAACCAATATACACGTCAAACTACCCACCCAGAGCCTGAACACGAACCAAAAGAACACTGACCAACGTAAATCAAACCCACTCTAACCATTATAGCCCACAATATACCCCCCTTAACTGACAACGAAATGAATATGCTCCCACAGAACCCACAACACCCCCTAAACACATGGCCCGCACACGTACGAAAAACAGCACCTCGCTATCTACACGCAACCCGCCAGAATCGAACCACACTGGAAAATATACACGAAAACACCACCAGCAACCATATAAATACGCACCACCTCGAACGACACTACCCCAACCTCCTCATAAGCGGAAATGAAAGACCAATCCTCTGTCAAAGCTGCCAACGTTAGTGCGCGCCCATCCCCGATGGGAACCAGACCATACCGCTCTGGTTCACAATACTTCCCCCCGAACGTCTTGACCGACGAAGGGGACTCCATGGAAACACTGTCCTTACCCCTAACCCCCACCCCTAACCCAAGGCCCAACTCACAACCCACGCCCAACGACACCAATACCCCTGGAAGCCCTGCGACTCCCACCTCTGCTCCCCCCCGGTCGCAGCAGAAGTGACCACACCCGTAGCCAAAAACACCCCAGAGGACCTCTCCAATTCCATCCACGCCCCCAGAGATGAGGAAGACACCGCGATGTCCGAGGAAAACACAATACCAAACCCTTTTACCCCCCCTCCACCACCACCTCCACTCCCTCTAAACCCGTCACTCATTCTGAAGAAGACCTCCTTAGAGCACACCTTGCCGTAGCAGAGACCAACCGATCCATTGTCAAACTAAACGGCTCGAACTCACTTACAGCAATCCCACACTTCACCCCCGTCCCAATAGGAGGTTTCCCACAAATCCACCTATCCCACGCAGCTCAGCTCTTTGACTTCCAAGCCCCCAAAGTCATTATGGTGTGGCTGAAAGTCCCACACCCAAAACTCCTCATACGAGTTTTCGACCATGACGGGAAGAACCCATCGGCCAAGGGCCCGATCTTTGTGGAACACCTCCGCAAGGCTATCACGGTGTGGGAAACAACTCCGCAGTAGGCGGATATAATGTTAGGTCAAATGCTATACCTGCTGCTTCACTTGCAAGGCAAGAACGTTCGACCCTAAAGGGGTCTGCTACTGATATAAGTCTGATAGTTAGTGTTTAAGGTCGTGGAAAGGTAAAGAAACAAGTCCGAAGGTGTGTGGACCAAGTCCGGAGGTCAAAACGTCGGGTCCGAAGGTATACTACCAAGTCCGAAGCGCAGGAAAAGCGGGTCCGGAGCTTCGGGTCGTCGGGTTACGGATAATAGCAAGGGAACAGGTTCGGAAAGCGTCGGACTATGTCCGGAAACAAGGTAAAATCAGGGAAAAGGAATGGCAAGGGTTTCGGGTGCGAAGCGGGTGCGGAACGGGTGAGAACCAGGTATATTCAGTCAGGTAACAGGTAAGGACAGGTATGTGACCAAGTAGATGGGAAGTCCCACCTACAGTAAAGTAAAGAGTGCTTGGTCGTACTACCAGTCCTATATAACTAGCTACGTAGAAATCCGGAATATCAAAAACAGGAAAACATCGGATCTGAAGGTATGTAAACTGACATGAGGCACTGCGGACTTGTGGGAACACAGGTAATAACGCTGCCTACTGCATCAGCCATGGGAAACAAGCTACTACGCACCAGTGGGGTTAGACGGAACGGACAGGACATAGGACGGACGGGTTTCCGAAGGTATGCGAGTGGGTCCGGTGCATCTCCGGTGATGTCCGGCGGGTCCGAGGCTCGGAGAGCGCGGGAAAGCGTCGGGTTTGAGCGGGTTTCGTCGGAGATGACTGGAGTGACTGGTCTGATGTCCGGATAACTGGGCTTTCGACGTACTCCGTGAATTGGGCCTCTGCAGGGCCGTGGACAGAATGTTCACGACAACGGACATCGCCAACTTCGTCCACGACGATAACCAAGAAGTGAAAGTCTCCCCCCCGTGCCCAGACGCTACCATCAAAGACGATGACGAGCACCCCATCAGTTTCCTAGTGTACAACTTCTCAGAAGAGACGAAGAACTTCATTCTTTCACAGCATATATGGTCTTCACCAGACGTTACCTTCGCGGCCCACCAGTTCAGCGTTAACACGCCCCCCCTCCTCCTTTTCTGCCTTCACGGCTTCTCAACCACGGACACCAAAACTGTTAAAGACGCAGTCTATGAGACATGGTCCGAAGAAGTTACACGCTGGGACATAGGAGAAATCCTCGCCGAGAGTGATATCCCATATGAAGAGAAAGATTCCGCTACCTGGGAACTCATCAAAACACTTTGGGTAGAACACCTCGACTATAAAGTAAGCGGAGGCATACCCCTCCCCCACTACAATGTCTTCGCCGCCAGCCCAACTAGTAACCCAGCAGTATGGACCAAACTCCGCCTTTACTTACACTCCCTCGTATACCCGTCCGAACTTGAAGGCACTGGCACAGCAATAGGCTTCTCCGCTTGCTCCTTATGTCACTCAATCGCACATCTGCGCGGCCTATGTCCTTTCCCAGAAATACCACTCTGGAATGGACCAAAACACCACAACCCCAAGTCCATAGCCAACCAAAGGGGTAGAGGACGAGGAAGGAAGACTTTCTCTTAAGGAATGACCCTTCAGAACAACTCGAACATACAATCTCTGTCATATATACAACCCCACATCCACCATACATATCTTCCTACCCACTTAGCTTGTAGACCCGCTAACCATGTAACTACGAACTCTGAATATCATCCCCACTCCGACCCATAATCCAACACAAACGAAAAACAGATCAAAAAGTAGCCTACCTCCTGACCACAGGCTATAGACGTGATCCCAACAGTCTGCCGAGGCGCATTCTGGACCACCTTAACCCATAGCCCAAATTTACTGACTGCCCAGCAGGACAGGAAAGCTATGGTAGCCTCGACGGCAATTGCCAACAGCGGAGACCTATTTAGGTCAAGGGTTAGCCGCGCTGAGAAGCTGAAGCCACCGCCGAAAGAGATAGGTGACTGGACACTTACCTCCGAAAGCATGAGCATGTACCCACCGTGGTTGTCCAGGATATGACAACCCACGCTTCCCGATGGTCATTTCGGAAGACGCTGACAACCCGACCACCCACCCACTAACTCCTGCAAATACCCCCCAATACGGTAGTACTCCTGGTCTTGGCTCACTCCTCCCGAGAAGCAGAGAGGGCGGGCTTCAGACCACCAGGCCCCCCCTCGAGGACGCTACACGAGAGTTCGGAGGTGGAAACAACCCCACGCCCCATCAGGCGCCGCACAACCATGCGCTACATAATAATGACATTAGAAATCAACCAAAAAAGCGAAACAAAACGAGAGCCAACCTCCATATCGCATCCCTGAACATGAAAGGAAGAACATCCTCACAACTAGACCACAGCGCGATATCAAAATGGTCAGTCACACACCAAGTTATGAGAGAGAAAAGAATAGGAATCCTGTGCCTACAAGAGACGCACCTAACAGAAGAACACGAGAACCAAATAAACACCCTATACTCCCGTAGATTAAGAGTAATCAACTCCAAAGACAGAGAACGCCCAGGATCATCAGCTGGAGTAGCCTTTGTACTAAATAAAGAATTAACGAACACCAAAAACATTGAGCTCAAAGAGATCATACCGGGAAGAGCACTAATCCTAAAAACTCGATGGCACAACAACGAGGAACTCACTATCCTCAATATATACGCCCCAAACAACCCAGCGGAACACCATAACTTTTGGACAACCATTAAAGACTCGGAAATGAGCAGAAATAACCAACAGATTGACTTACTATTAGGAGACTTCAACCTAACAGAAGACCCGCTAGACAGAGCCCCCGCAAGAATGGACAACAAAGCAGCGACCGACGCTCTCAGGGACCTAAGAGAAACGTTAAATGTACACGACTCCTGGAGAAAAACACACCCCACATCTCGTCTATTCACCTTCTACAGCAATGCAAACTCCTACTCCAGACTAGACAGAATATACTCCTCCCCCTCGCATGATAATAGCCTGTATGACTGGTCAGCATGCACGTCAGCCATCCCGACGGACCACCATATGATCCTAGTGAGATACGCACCCCCGAATATGCCACACATAGGCAAGGGACAATGGTCATGGCCACTTGGCCTGGTAAACGACGAGAAACTATTAAATAAAATGAGTAAAATAGGACAAATGACACAACAGAAAATAGAAACAAACCAACAACCAGGTGGATTTAACCCACAGTCAGAATGGGAGGACTTCAAGATCAAAATACGCCAAGAGGCAAAAAAAACATCTAAAGAACATATACATAAAATCAACACTAGAATAAAACAACTAGAAAACGACATCAAACTCACCCTACGAGATGATGACATAGACACTAACAGCAACACAAGGAGCCAAAAAGCGTGGCTCGAATGCGAAATTAACCACCTGGAGAAAAAGCGATTCAAAAACCTTCAGCTTCGATCAAAAGCCAAATGGAGTGCCGCTGGGGAAACCATTAGCAAGTACTGGTGTAAGATAAACACACCAAAAAAACCGCGAGACATAATCTATCAACTCAAAATACCAAACTCAAACCAACTCACCTCACACTCTGGCAAAATGGCAGAAATTGCAAAACAATACCACGAGTCCCTCCAACAAGAGAACATACACCCTGCAATACAAATGAGGAAAAACGAAGCAAAACAAAAAACAATGAACAAAATACCAAACGAACAAAAGTTCAACGACAATAACTCCCCCCTAAGCCAGCTCCTAGAAGAACACCATATCCATGAAGTGTTATACTCCTCGAAGTCTGGTAGCGCCGCAGGAATTGATGGAATACCATACGAGGTATGGAAACGACTACATGAAAAACACTTAGCCGACTCAGAGGACAACGAACCAAGCTTTAATGTAATTAAAACACTTACCTTAGTCATAAACGATATACAAAAGAACGGAGTAAAAGACAAAACTGAATTCACGTTAGGATGGATGTGCCCTATATACAAGAAAAAAGAACGTACCGAAATTGCCAACTACAGACCCATAACGCTACTAAACACGGACTACAAGCTATTAACAAAAGCGTTAGCAATACAATTAGCCAGAGCAGCCCCGAGACTAATACACCCAGACCAAAGTGGATTCATACCTAATACATAGATCAATATTTGACCCCATCCGTCTCGCAAAAATGATGATCAAATACGCTGACATCTCAGAAGAGGATGGTGCCCTCATTGCACTTGACCAAGAGAAAGCATATGACCGAATCAGCCATGACTACCTGATAGAAACACTACAAACCTTTAACCTCCCGAACATGTTCATAAACACAGTCAAAGCCCTATATTCAAACACCCACACAAGAGTAGCTATAAATGGTATGTTGAGCGAACCGTTCAAAGTAACAAGAGGAGTAAGACAGGGAGACCCACTGTCGTGTTTACTTTTTGACCTGGCCATAGAACCACTGGCATGCACCCTAAGAAACTCCAACTTAATAAAAGGCTACGACATCCCAGGAATAACTCACTGAGTTAAAATAAACCTATACACCGATGATACAACAATATACCTGAATAAAAACGACAAATACTCCAACCTAGAAAATATACTGAACAAGTGGTGCCTAGCCTCGGGAGCCAAATTCAATATGGACAAAACAGAAATAATACCGATAGGATCAAAAACTCACCGAGAACGAGTGATCACAACAAGAAAACTCAACCCAGACAACACCCCCCTCAAAACTCCATCAGAGTAGCCCCAGACGGCCACCCAATAAGATCTTTAGGCGCCTGGATAGGCAATGAAACAAATGATGCCACACCATGGGAACCAATCCTAGATAACATCAACAAAACGTTAAACCACTGGAACAAAGGCCACCCATCCCTAGACGGTAAACATCTAATCGCCCAAATGGTGATAGGAGGCATGACACAATTCCTGGCAAAAGCACAGGGCATGCCCAAGAACATCGAAGCCGCACTAACAAGAATAATGAGGAACTTTATCTGGAATAACGAAAAAAACCTCACCCATCAGCCTAGAACAACTACAAAAACCAAGAGAGGAAGGAGGAATTAACCTGATAGACCTTAAAGCACGAAACGAAGCAATTGAAGTGACATGGCTCCGCTCCTATCTCGATCTATCAACGAAAAGACCAGCATGGGCCTTCCTAACGGACATAATCATCAATAACCTTAAACCGACAAGAATCAATAACACAACAGACCTTAACACCTTCCTACAATCCTGGAACCCACCAACAAAGGGATAAGAGCGAACAACATACCAAAAGAGATAATCAACATGCTAAAAATAGCGAAAAAATATAACGTTAGCTTCACACCAATCAAACTCTCCAAACAACTAAAAAAACAATTACCTGCGTGGTACCACCTAGGCGCCCCGCCCAAAACATACCATAAGCAAAAAAAACGAATGCCTACAAAACAATCACAAGGCCCAGAAAATTAAACACTTAATTAAAATAAGCAAAAGAATCTCACTCACCAATGACGAGACAACCGATAACAACAAAAAACACCACCCTCGAAAGAACTGCGCATGCAAATACTGCAAGAAAGACAGAGACAAAGG
Organism: Suillus lakei; assembly: GCA_016628065.1. Lineage (NCBI taxonomy): Eukaryota > Fungi > Basidiomycota > Agaricomycetes > Boletales > Suillaceae > Suillus > Suillus lakei. The sequence goes on along the minus strand of JABBWA010000586.1, from coordinate 4,752 downwards.
ATGCGAAAACCCACATAAATGCGCCATCACAGCGAAAGAAATTCTAAACAAAATCGCCCCCAAAATTCAATACAAAATCCAAACCAAAAAAAGACAGCTTATCACTCACTCACAGCAGGAAAGAGAAAAACCAACAAGCACACGAGCGAAGACAGGGAGAAATCATCTTTGATCCCACAACAACGATACGAACAACACTAGGAGACTGCTTTAGAATCTTTACCGACCCATCAAAACAATCAGATAGACCAGCTCACCACCTGCAAGCCCCAATGAGAGGACTAAACATCATAGAAGAACGCGTATCCATCTACACAGATGGCTCATGTCTAAATAACGGAAAACACAATGCAAAAGCGGGCAGCGGAATATGGATATCAGCGGGACACAAACAAAACAAAACAATAAGAATACCTGGACACCAGCAATCTAACCAAATCGCCGAAGTAACAGCGATCTTAGTCGCCCTACAACAAACAGAACCCTATATCCCTATAACATTCATATCAGACTCAAGATACGCAATAGACGGACTCACCAAACATTTCAGTCAATGGGAAGATAAAGGTTGGATAAACATTGCGAACAGCGACTACCTAAGAGCCACACTGTACCATCTACGGAAAAGATCAGCACAAACATCAGTTCATATGGACGAAAGGACACAACGGAGACCAAGGTAATGAACAGGCAGACCGCCTGGCCTTAGAAGGAGTGAACAAACCCACCGAAGACCAAATAGACCTCTCGATTCCCAATGAATGGAACCTACAAGGAGCAAAACTGTCGTCAATATCACAATCACTCGCATATAAAGGAATAAAGAAACAAAACGAAACTAAAAACCCACCAAGAAGAGCGACAACAGGTAACCTCGACATCGCAAGATATGCGATCCAAGAAATCACAGGCAACCTCGAAAATGACAGCGCCATATGGACTGGATGCCGAAATAAAGACATACAAAAAACAATACGTCAATTTTTATTCAAACAATACATGGAGCTTACCGCGTAGGAGAATACTGGCTGAACATCCCTAACTATGAACACCGCGCCAAATGCGCGACATGTCATGCAGAAATTGAATCTATAGAACACATACTGTTAGAATGCCCGAACAACTCCCAGAAAACAATATGGAAACTCACCAAAGACATATGGCCAACAAAATTCGGCGCCTGGCCAAGAATTAAGTTAGGAACGATCCTAGGCTGCGGGAACTTACAATTGAAAAAACAAACACCAGACGAACAAAACCCAAACGAAAGAGAGAACAATAACGACAGCGAAGCGAACGACAAGACGAAAGGCGCAGCAAGACTTCTCAGAATCCTCATCTCGGAATCTGCTTATCTAATCTGGATAATAAGATGCGATAGCACCATTAATGAAAAAACTTACACAACAGACACGATAATCAAACGATGGACCAATAGAATCAATAACAGATTACAACTAGACAGAATATCCGCAAACAAAATCATAAGAACTAAAAATTCACAAAACTAGTTACACATACCTGGGAAAACACTATCCAAACAAACCCCAATAATCAAATACGAAAAGACTGGGCCACCGCCCTAGAGGTTTTAGTGGGTATTAGATCACCCAGGCCCTCTACGATCGAGGCCCCCTAGGTAATACAGAGTCCCACACACCCCGCATAATACGGGAGTGCATAAACACATTTTTCCTCAGACCGGGGTTTCCCGAAACCCTGCTATAGCGCGTATACGTAGAACTAGACTTAGTCAGCTGCTACCAATACATTTCGCTTGTCCAAAAAAAAAAAAAGAAATATTAGTGATCAGTACATAGCAATAGATGTCTGAAAATTCATTTTACCATGAGGAGTTCGCGACAAGATAACGACATGGCGCCGTCGCAGCAATCAATGTGCAATAGCATCGTTAAGTCATACTTGTTGACTCATACCATATCCCTTCATTTATGTTTTAAACTACAACGTGATATAAGGTGATATAAGACTTCATCGTGGACAGCACCGTTAGCAATTGTAACCTAAAATAGATTCTTATGAGAATTTCCGACAAGGTCATGAATTCGTGTGATTAGGTACTGTTTGGTGAGCAACATCATATTCCTTCATTTATATTTGACTTACAAATCTATATAATATTGTACAAGTACCGACTAGTTTGCTGATGCAGGGTCATTCCGGATACGAAGATGTCTCATCCACTGCAATGGACGTGCAGCGATTTATTCAAACCTTCGGTGGCATCATTCTACACAGTACGCCGCATCTGTATGTGTCAGCGCTGCCGTTCTCGCCTATCAACTCTGCGATATCAAAATTCGCTCCAAGGTTTCCAAACACCCTTTGTCTAGCATCTGAGCGTGATTTGAACTGGCTGACTGAGCAGCACCCGCCCAGAGGGCATGCGGATAAGGTGTTATCAGTCTCGTTCTCTCCTAATGGGTCTCTCATCGTGACTGGTTCGGCGGATAAGACTGTCCGGCTGTGGGATGCAGTGACCGGCCAGCCAATTGGTGAGCCCCTGCGGGGGCACACTGGCGCCGTTAACTCAGTCTCGTTCTCGCCGGATGGGACTCGAATCGTCTCTGGATCGCATGACACGACTCTCCGGCTATGGGATACAATGACGAGGAGGCCAGTTGGTGAACCCTTGCAGGGGCACACTAGTTGGGTTAACTCAGTATCGTTCTCACCAGATGGGACTCGCATTGTGTCTGGTTCATGGGATAACACTGTCCAGCTGTGGGACGTATCGAAGGGGAAATCACTCGGTGCCTTGCATGGGCACACAGCTTGGGTCAACTCAGCCTCGTTCTCTCCCGATGGGACTCGCATTGTGTCTGGTTCGGACGATAAGACTGTCCGGCTGTGGGATGCAGCGACAGGGCAGCCAGTTGATGCGCCCCTGTCAGGGCACACAAGTGCAGTTACCTCCGTCTCGTTCTCGCCAGATGGGATTCGCATCGCCTCTAGTTCGTACGACAAGACCGTCCGGCTGTGGGACGCGGCATCGGGGCAGCCGGTCGGTGAGCCCTTGCGGGGGCACAATAATTGGGTTGATTCAATCTCATTCTCCCCGGATGGGACCTACATCGTGTCTGGTTCATCGGATAACACTGTCCGGCTGTGGAATACAGTGAAAATGCAGCCGACCGGCGAGCCCTTTCAAAGGCACACTGGGAGGGTTAGGTCAGCCTTGTTCTCGCCAGATGGGACCCATATTGTGTCTGGTTCGGTGGATGGCACTATTCGGCTGTGGTATACACCCATTTTGCAGCCATTGCAGGAGTGCCCCGAGCGGGATTATTCATCGCCCTCTTCGGATAGAACTCGCACCATGCACGCCATGAATGACAACATCATGTTAACCAACACTTAGAACAACTACTCCATTTACTTTTCGTCGAACTCGAACCATGCCCTGCGCAATCCCGCTGAGTTAATGGAAGGCGCCTCCTATCATGCTAGCATCTCGACCTCTTTTTCTCTGGAAACTGATGGATGGATGGTAGGACCCAGACATCGGCTTCTTTTCTGGGTGCCTCCCACATCTAGACATGCATTGCATACTCCCGGGACTACATTGGTGATGAACGGAGGGCATATGGAGCTTGATTTGAGCCGTATGGCACATGGAGAGCGCTGGTGGAATTGCCGAGATGCGTGAGTTCTTGGCCTTTAGAATTACTACTCGCAATTACTAAAATCAATACGTCTAGGTCTTGCTTATGATCGACTTTAGTAGCATCTCAATTTTCGATGTCAAATACAATATTAACACAATCTAAAGCGAAGGGCTCGAGCGCCCAAGCCTCCATATTGTCCTATATTGTCTCTCAGATCCTCGTGGCCTATCTTACTACTGGTATCTAAGGTACTTAGTTCATATATAGAGTATACCCCTGGGTACCACACAGGGGACCTGAATGGTCAGCGCTGCAGCATCCGGATGGTCGAGGGTAGACCACCTACTGAGTCCGTGGCTGCGAGTTATACAATTAAGCAAACGTCTATATATCTTTGCTACGAGCAAGACCGCTACACAAAAGCACACAAAGTAACTCAGAAATCCGCCGTACACCCCGACATATACACGGACCAAAACCCTGTCCTCATGATCTTGTATTTCAGCACAAGTACGATACTTATGGGCAAGCTACTGGTACCAACGTTCGCGCAACCGTTTCCGTCGCACCATAGGCTTCGTCACCATAATCGCAATCCCCAGCCCAGCAACCGTCAGTACAAGCTGCACTTTATTAAAATTCTCACTGAGAACGTCAAATGTGCCCGAAGGTGCTATGCGTGTGAAGAAGAGGTCCAGGCCATAGACAAAGACCAGCGATGTGGACTCTAGCAGAGATGGAGAGGTAACGATGCGGCGGACTTTTGCGACCTGTATAGTGCGTGAGTATTGTGTACTCCGAGTGCCGAGAGTATAACGAACCTCGTAGTTGTGCGAGAGCACGAGTCTGGCGTCGTCTGGAAGCACAGCATCATACTGTACGAGCATCTCCTCTTGCTCTTCGCTAGTAGGCTTAGACTTCGGCCGTCTTGGATTGAGCAATCGCCGAGGAATAGACTGAATGCTGTTCTTGCGATTTGCAACTGCGTAACCAGCGTTAAAAACGGCACTGCTCAGTCATGAGAGTATCATACCTATGATGTCCTTCGTTGATACTCCAAACTTCGTCGAGGTTGGCGATATAGCAGTGATGCCATGAGGCATGATGAACGATTGTTCGTATG
>JABBWA010000585.1:0-24234 GCA_016628065.1 Suillus lakei | reverse complement strand
TCTGTCTACCTCGCTAAGCTCGCTGAGCAGGCTGAGCGTATGAAGGTAATTCACCAACATGTCTAGCTCGTACAATCACTCACCGCCATTCAGAAATGGTTGAGAACATGAAGCGGGTGGCGTCGTCTGACCAGGAATTGACCGTCGAAGAGCGCAACCTTCTGTCCGTAGCATACAAGAACGTCATTGGTGCACGCCGTGCATCGTGGCGCATCGTCTCTTCGATCGAGCAAAGGAGGAGTCCAAGGGTAACGAGGCTCAAGTGGCCATGATCAAAGGCTACAGGGAGAAGATTGAAGGCGAGCTCGCCAAAATCTGCGAGGACATCCTCGACGTCCTTGACAAGCACCTAATCCCCTCCGCTGCTTCTGGCGAGTCGAAGGTGTTCTACCACAAGATGTACGTCTCCAAATGGTACGCGTAATTGTTCGCTGACGTCATACTCCAACAGGATGGGTGACTACCACCGTTACCTCGCAGAGTTCGCCACTGGCGACAAGCGCAAGGACAGCGCAGACAAGTCCTTGGGTGCCTACAAGGATGCATCCGAAGTCGCTGTCACAGAACTACCACCCACGCATCCCATCCGCCTTGGTCTCGCACTCAACTTTTCAGTCTTCTACTACGAGATCCTGAACAGCCCCGACCGTGCCTGCCACCTTGCCAAGCAGGCATTTGATGACGCAATTGCTGAGCTTGATACGCTCTCGGAAGAGAGCTACAAGGACTCGACCCTAATCATGCAACTATTACGGGACAACCTTACTCTCTGGACTTCAGACATGCAGGATTCAGGTATGTCATATTCCCACCAATCTAATTTGCATTTCTTATCTGGCTTACAGAGAAACCAGATACAAAAGATGAGGCCGAGGCTGCAGGCGACGACTAGAGGCTCGCCTTTGTCTTTTCCTTCCGATCTTTATATCTGGTTACCCCGCTGCTATCTCGCATCGATGCGACGTCGGATAGTTTAGGTCCTTGACACTTCATTTGCATTTCCTCACCTCTCGCATCGTCTCATTTTCGTATGTTCCCTTATTATCCGTAGTCATACTTGCGGCCTTGCCTTGTCACGTACCCTCTAGGGGCAAACAAAGATATTAGAACTTCCTCTATCAATATTGTGTGATAATCTTGCTTCCCTCGTGTTATGTATGGCATTCCTCTGGTGGGTCACATTTCCTGTGGTCTTTGTTTGTTGTAAGTTCAGTTGACATTGCGGGAGTGCCAACCACCATTGATATCATCCAAATATTCGAATAATCTGCTCCTGTGTCACCTCGTGTCCTGAGCTTATCTATATTTGTTCAGTACCAACGCCATGCCGCGCAAGCATGAAGTTGGGAGGCTCACAAACCAATTGAGAGTGTTTCTGAAAGCGTTGGCTCGATATGTTGCTTTCCCGCTCCGACTCGTACATCGTCTATTTCATACCCTTCTGCAACTATATTCTCGTAACATCACATCCAGGCGCCAGTTTTTACCCATTCAAAGAGACGGACGCCTAGAGCGAGTTGCTGGCTCAAGCCAGCCCCCCATCCTTCCTCTGAGCAACACTCAGCTACAGGCGCCACCACTTCCTGGGTCCGCGACCAATTCATTCGTTTCACTATTGCCAGTCCAGGCTCCTCCGACATCAGCTAATCATGGCCCGCAGCTGCCCCCTGCAACTCCAATCCTCTGTCAGACCCGTCGGAGTTCAGGCCGAGCACGCCCTCCCTGGTGAAGCGATACAATAAAAACCCTACAATGTGAGCTTCTCGCATTCCGAATGAATTCATGTACTGAATAGGGTCGCAGGCAAGCGGGAAGTCAAAGTTGTGAATCTTCCTCCTGTAAGAGAGACTATTCGGAGTAAGTCAGCCATTCATTGGATCGGACATTGATGACGGTGCAAAGTCCGCAAGACAGTGGTAACTGGTCTGCCCGTGTGCACCCCTGAAGGGGCCCTCTACTTTCATGACACCCGCGTATGTCAATCATTTCAACGCGTCCTCGGTCTCTATTACAAGTAACAGGGCATTTACACTGACACGTCCATGCGGGATAAAAAACGTCGGGTTGGCATGGACGTGTGTATAAATGAGCTGCTCGCTCTTATGCCTTGTGGATTGCAGCTGTACAGCGGCGATATCGAGCTCGTGGTGAGTTGATAAGGAGTAGGAGGGATATGGGGTCCCTGGTATGCAGGTACTATTTCGTCGATCATCCCAACCGTCTGCTTTTCTGGCTTCACGACCTACCTACGGAAAGGATCTTTGATGGAGTTCAGGGCGTCGAGAAGTGGAGCCATATCAGTGCGTCCTCTTGTAGGTGGTGTTCTTAATGATTTACGTCTTCAGAATATGCTATCGAACATCAGTACTGGCAAGTCTGTCATTGTGTGTATTCATTGTTAGGTTGTGAGATTCTTCTGATGAAGTGAAGGAACAGATCGTGCAGTACTATTACAAGATTGATATGATTTCAGGCAACACTGCGAGCTGTATCCCAGCAAGCTGCCGAGCACTCAGTTGCTTAAAGAACTCAAGGAAGTCATTGTGCATGCTAGCGCTGGTGAGATTTCCTTCTCAGTAAACCATGTGTCGCTGAATGGGGTTTATAGAGATTATTACCACGGACTTGTCGTTGTCCCCATTCGACAGCGATGAATTATCGAAAATTCTGGACTTGATTGACCGGCTTCCGAGTCAAGGCAAGCGAAAGGTTTATTTATGGTGCCAAAATCATCCCTGATTTACAACAATAGACGACATCCGGGGCGCCCATTATATATGCGTCATAGGTAAGCATCATATTTTGATCCTGTTTCCCTCCAGGGGATGATTGTTTCGCAGCCAGGTTTATGCGCTATTTCTGTAAGTTCCGCGCAGTACAATGCGTCGCCTCTAACCTCCCAACCAGCCCGAGCTCAATTTTTCAATTTTTGCGGACTCCCTGAAGCCCGTTTAAACGCGGACCAGTCTCTTTTCGTCAAGGAGAAGAAGACAAAGTTTGTCGTGGCTCTTTCATGGGCTATTAATGTCGCGCTGTTTGATGCCCCGCGGTCACACATGGAAGAACTCCGACGAGTGTGGGTCGACCAAAGCATCAACTCTCCGCGCTGGAAGAACTTTAATAGCAAGCTAAGCAGTGAATGGTCGGGCATCACGATGTATGTACGTACCGTGATTCTCATTGTTCGACTCCTATTTTTGCTGAATCACATCAGTCAACTGTAATGGTGGCAGTGGACGTCAGTTTCCTGGCTGTGCCTTCCGTCAATCTCCAGAATGCGGGCTCAGTCACGGTTATCAGCACGTACATTTCCTTGTTTACATTGTCGGATCGTTGGTCGTGTCCTTGTTTCTCACCAGACAGAATCGGACGTATGGGCAGGAATCCGCCGACACGGCAGTGAGCAAAGAACGGTGCACCGGTGATCAAATAATCGCTGAAACAAAATCTTTGTAGGTCATATTCCTCACGCGGGTGACAGGATCTGTATTTGGCACTGAAGCTCTCGCGACTGTGCACGGTCTTCCATATGCTATGCTGCTGTGGGGGTGAGTATCTTTGTTGTTGTGGGACCTCCGTGACTCACGGAAATCCTGTTCTTCTGCAGCATGGTGTATTTCATGATTGCGTTCTCTTACCAGGTCTTCACGTCCGCGCCCATGATCACACTCGCGACCACTGGCAGTGCATGTGGCATTGTGGCGCTTTTCACGCTGTGGCTCGTAGGCGCGGCAAGGAATGTCCATATTTTGATATGGTTGCAGGAGCAGCTTAAGGTTTTCAGAGACAAATATTGGATACCGTTTAGGACACGATGTTGAACATGTCCTTGATAGTGACTTGGTTGAGTTGAATTCTGATCCATAATTTAGTGTATTATTGACATGCAGCAGATTCCGTACCGGACGTCCCACAGCGCACTACAGCTACTTATATTCAGACCTTATGATTGCACCTACATTTGCACAATGACAGCCGTATCAATGGATCTGTCTGTGCCAATTCGACGCTGTTGCTCGTATCTACGATATTCCACACCTGAATGGCGAGGGAACTGGGATGAGCGTGGGCGCATATAGGCTAACATTTGTAGGGCATCGAACACATGGTGATAAATTTTTGTGAGACGATGCATGTCTCGTTCAATCCTAGAGACATGTTGACAATTATCGGAGTCATATTGTGCCTGTAACATCATTACGAATATAGTACGTTTGCTGAAACTGGAGCAGAGGCGGAAAGAATGGCTCATCAAATGATTCAGAGCGTCGTTGAGGAAGCACAACTTTGATTCGAATGTGTAAAGAGTGTGGGAGGGCTGGAAAAATTGGCCAAGATGGTAGTTTCTCCATATCAGAAAATACTTAGTCTGGCATGTCGTTGACAATGAGCAATAATATCTCCTGTAGAAGTTCCACAGGAAGTCGATGGGTAGGAGGTTCTGGATAGTTCGGATTGACGGGGGACACGAGCCCGACGGGAGAAACGAGTGGATGAGTGAAGGATAATATTAATGCATCGATCCTGCGCTTGAGTACTTCCATAGTTTGGACTTTTCTAATGGAAGGCTGCCGTCATTCCATCATTTAGCCCAAGGACATATTCTCACTACATTGTATAATGGGACCATGAATACGCGCTAGAGTAACGAGAGATTGCAGGCGGTCGTGACGAGTCCGTCAGGTAGCGAGAGGGAGCAGATGGCCGCGCGAGGGTGACAGGAAGGTGCAGGAGGCCGAAGTGGGCAGCGGGGGACTGCGGCAGGTCGCAGCGCCAGCGCCAGGCTAGCGAGAGCACGAGGAAGGTCGAGGGGAGGACGGGAAGGGCGCTGGCCAGATGCGTTGCCGTGACAGGAAATTAGTGGGAGACCGCATGAAGTTGCCCTTGGAACATGGGGCTGCCCGGGGAAGGTGCGGGTTGCTGGCCTAGGGTGCGAGTGGCAGTGGAAGGTTGCGTTAATATTGGCAGACTGCCAGGGCTGCATGAGGTTGTTGGGGGTCGACTGGCTGCAGCAGGCCTGGTTAGAATAACACACACGCGTACTGGTCTAGAGAAAGTGTGCGAGTAGTGTTCGGCTGTCATCATCGTTGACGACGAGAAAGAAAGAAAATGACGCAAAACAGGAATAATATCTTTCGTCTTATGTAAACCCCAAATGAAGGGCAGTTCGGACTTGAAATTCCCCAGAGATTCGATGGACTCGGAACCGAGCTTGGAGTGATAACAGGTCAAGTACCCTTACATGAAACTCGACTGGGTGACCTGCAGTGTGCTCTGCGATACTGCCTTGTGTCCTGAACTTGTCTGCTAACCACTTGATCATCATGTCTCACACCCATGCAATCCGGATGCTCTTAAACCACTTGAAAATGTTTCTGAAAATGTTGTGTAGATATCTGGCTTTCCCGCTGCGACTTGTACATTTATGTCGCGCTCTCCTGCGGTTATATTCACGCAGTGTTTCATCCACACGCCTGGACCAGTTTCAGCGTATTCACACAGACGGACGCCCAGAGCGAATTGCTGTCTCAAGCCAGCCCCCCATCCTTCCTCTGTGCAACAGTCAGCCACAGATTTCTTCGCTACCAGGGCCCACATCTAATCCATGCGTCTCGCTATTGCCTCCTCCGACGTCGGCTAATCATGGCCCACAAGCTCCTGTCCTCTCCCAGAGCCAGTCAGGGTTCAGGCCATTCACACCTGCCCAAATGATGTGATACAACAAAATCCCTGCAATGTGAGCTTCTAGCATTCCGAACGAATTCATATACTGAATAGGGTCGCAGCAAACGGGAAGTCAAACTTATGAATATTCCTCCTATAAAGAGAGACTATTCGGAGTAAGTCCGGCCATTTCATTGTATCGAACAATGCTTGACGACGAGGCGCAGTCCGCAAGACAGTGGTAACTGGTCTTCCCGTGTACACCCTGAAGGAGCGCTCTACTTTCATGACGCCGTTCGCGTATGTCATTCATTACAACGCGCCTTCGGTTACTTATCACAAATAACAGGGTATTTACACCGACTCGTCCATGCGGGATGGAAGACGCCGGGTTGGCACGGATGTGTGTATAAATAAGCTGCTCGCTCCTATGCCTTGTGGATTGCAGCTGCGCAATGGTGATATCGAGCTCGTGGTGGAGTTGATAAGGGGGGAGGACGAAAGGTCTTTGGTATGCAGGTACTATTTCGTCGACCATCCCAACCGTCTGCTTTTCTGGCTTCATGAAATATCTACCGAAGAGCTCTTTGATGGAGTTCAGGGCGTTGAGAAGTGGAGCCATATCAGTGCGTGCTCTTGCAGGAGTAAAAATCACCGTATTCTTGATGTTTTACGTCTTCAGAGTATGCTATCGAACATCAGTACTGGCAAGTCTGTAACCGTGCGTATTAATTATCTAGTCGTAAAATTCTTCTGACAAAGTGATGAAACAGAACGTGCAGTATTAGTACAAGATTGATCGGATTTCAGGCAACACTGCGAGCTCTATCCCAGTGACAAGCTGTTAGGCACTCAATTGCTCAAGGAACTTAAGGCACTTGTTCTACATGCTAGCGCTGGTAAGATTTCCTTCTCAGTGCACCATGGGTCGCTAAAAGGATATTATAGAGACTATTACGACGGACTCGTCGCTGTCGCCCTTCAACAGCGATGAATTATCGAAAATTCTGGATTTAATAGACCGGTTTGGAGGCAAGCGAATGGTTTACTTATGACGGCTGAGCCATCGCTGATTCTCGACACTAGATGTCCAGGGCGCCCATTCTATATGTGTCATAGGTAGGCATCATATCTTGATCCTGTTTCCCTACAGGGGGTGACTGTTTCGTAGCTAGGTTTATGCGCTATTTCTGTAAGTTCCCCGCTGCACAATACATCACCTCTAACCTCCCAATCAGCGCGAGCTCAATTTTTCAATTTTTGCGGACTTCCTGAAGCCCGTTTAGATGCGGTCCAGCCTCTTTTTGTCGAGGAGAAGAAGACAATGTTTATAGTGGCTTTTTCATGGGCCATTGACGTCGCACTGTTTGGTACATCGCAGTCGCACGTAGAAGGACTCCGACAACTATGGGTCGGACCGGTCGGTAGCTACATCAACCCTCATCGCTGGAAGAACTTTTCCAGTAAGCTAATAAGCGAATGGACGAGCATTGCAATATATGTGCGTGTCATGATTCTCGCTGTTCGGCTCCTGTTGTACTCAATCCTGTCAGTCAACTGTAATGCTAGCTGTGGATATCAGCTTTCTAGCGGTACCGTCAGTTAATGTGCAGGATTCACGGTCGGTTCCGGTGGCTACCACGTATATTTCCGTGTTTTGCATCGTCGGATCTTTGGTGGCGTCCTTGTTCATGCTCACCAACCAGAATCCGCTGTATGGAAAGCAAATAAGTACTGTCACAGCGGTGAGCGAAGAACAGTGCATCGGCGATCCAAAGCTAAAACTTTGCAGGCCGAAGTCCTCGTGCACAAGACAGAATCTACATTTGGCGTCCAAGGTCTAGCAACCGTCCATGCTCTTCCGTATGCTATGTTGTTATGGGGGTGAGTGCCCTTGTGAAGTTGCTGTTCTCGACTCACTGAAATACGGGTTTTCATCAGCATGGTGTATTTCATGCTCGCGTTCTCTTACCAGGTCTTCATGTCCACGTCCATCATCGCGCTTGCGACCACTGGGAGCACATGCGGTATTGTGGCACTTTTCATACTGTTGCTCTTAACCGCGGCGAGAGATTTTTATCTTTTGAAGTGGTTGCTGGCGCGGCTCGGAGCTTGCATTCAAGTTGGACGCCGTGTTACACGATGTTTGACGCGGTCTTGATATTGACTCGGCTCAGTTACCTTCTGGCTGTATTTCGGTGTACTATGTATTGATATACGGATTCTATACCTGACGCGGCGACGGCGTACTACAAAATGGTCAAACCCTCACGATTACATCCGCATTTGCCCGAAATCACAGCTGTACGAATCAATCGATTTGACAACGTTAGCACTGGGATCCACAGCATTCCATACCTGAGTGGCAAGGGAACTAGCGGATGAGCATGGCAGTATTATTTGGCGCTACAGGCCAACATTTTGCAGGACAATGAACAAAGTGGTAGATATTAATCTTAAAGACACGTTGAGAAGTATCGGGATCTCCATTGACTGCCAGGAATTTCATTTCGAGAAGTGCACGCAGTGTGGCATGACATTACATCGACCAACTGGAGCATATATCGCACATAGGGCTCCCAGAGGCCAGTAGTATACTAGTGTGTGCGGTACTAGTAAGTACAGATATTACAGTACAAGAGAAGTCTGGGGGTGAACCTAAGTTTACTACGATAGCATACCGCGCCTCATGTTGTCTACCTTGTTATGTTGTTGTACAAGAATCAAGTAGATCTGGATAGCGAGTAAAATTCATTCCTGATCACTCCGTCGGCACCCTCCGTTGATGGACGGTCCTGAGGATCAGTAGACCAACATTGCTCGATAAACTCCCAGTATTTTTCAGGGAGCGCAGGATAACGAGATCGGACGGGCATTTCCGACTTGGCTATGCATAGGACAATAGCGGCATCATTTGGGAGGTAATAATAGGGTATTTATTCGTGAGGACCTAAAGGCAGGACTTATGATATCATCGAGAAGTTAAGTGTACTCCAGACGTACCTGCAACATGATACCGCCGAACGAAAAGATGTCGCTCTGCTCGCTCGGACGAGTTGGAAGTCCATCCTCCCGCACTGGTACAACCAGCTCTGGAGCCATCCATCGCATGTTTCCTTTGAGCGTGGACGTCCAGGAAGCCTGAGAGGCACTTATAAACTCGGAATACATGAGGGAAAGACCGAAGTCAGCAACACACGCAGTGCCATCACCATGGATGAGCACGTTAGGCTGGAGGTCGCATCTTAATGAGATAAAAGCTATCGAGAAGTCGAACTTACCCCATTGAAATCACCATGGATGACACTGTTGGCATGAACTGCAAGGAATAGTTACTACTCCAAGTCTAACGCTGACAATAACTAGCACGTACGATATTGCAGACCAGCTATGATATCTCTGAGCTAACTGTGCCATCAGTTTGTGGTCTACACGAAATACAAGGGAAGCTGACCATCTGGAATCGTCTGAGGAGGGTTAGAATCGCACCCTCACGCTCCAAATAGGCCGTCAGGTTACCATTCTCCGCCCAAGGGCTGACCATCGCTATAAAAGGGCCAAAGCCATACGTATAGCCATAAACGGGAAGAATATTTGGATGCTTGAGTTTGGCGCATATTCTGAGTTCACGTAGTATCCTCTACGATGTGATGACCTCTGGCGTAAGCAAAATACGCAGTCCTTCGTCGAGTCACTCACTTTGATCTTTTTCGTCTTCGCTGCACCAAGTTGATCAGCAGCGTACACCTGCAATGCTTTCACTGCGACCTGTCCAATTATCAATTTAAGACTGACGGACAAATAACACTGCAAACGAACTTTGACCGATCCACGATTGATATGAAATGTACATTTCCAGATCTCTCCGAACCCGCCACGAGCAACAGGATAGTCTCCGTCCTTTGTGATATATTTTGAGAGGTCTTGGAGAATCGATTCAAGGGGGAGATTGTCAGGGTCATCATTATGAACGGGGACAACTGTGACCTTATGGGAAGAAGGAAGGGGTTCGCGGGGGTGGAGGGGTAACTGGGGTATTGTAGGATAAGGTGTCTGCAGTGGCGGGGGAAGAGGTTCGGCAGACAGTGTTGGCTTCTTGGAGAGTCCCCCGTGGGTCCATCCACCGCTTATAAGGGTTGGCAATGTCACCATGTGGGAGGGTACCCCTGGTGTTTGAGCCCGTGGCCAGTCCATCGTTGGCTTACGACGCACAGTAGCAGGAAAAGATATTGTGTTAGGCTGTAATAATGGCATCAATGAAGTGGTGTGGAAGAGAAAAAGACAGACATTGCGTACATTGAGTAGATCGGCGAGGGAATGATGTCTAGGTACACTGCTCTGTAAGGAAACGTTAGCACATGGACGACGGATATACAGGGAAGATGGGCAAAAGGAAGAGATTACGTACGTTGAGTAGATCAGCGACGGGTGGGTTTCCAGGTGCACTGGTCTGCAAGAAAATGTTAGCGCATGAACGACAGATATAGGTAGTGACTGCGCACTCTAGGTGATCGTTGTGCAGGCTGGATAATAGCGAGGATCTCAAGGGGAGTGTTGCATAAGTAGATATTGGTGTTGAGCAAGGTCGTGTAAGCTAGTTGGTGCGAGTCGGGTGAGAGGATGAGGTAGCGGGGATATTGGACGTGGAAGGAGGCGAGGAGCTGGCGGGACCTGAAGGCCCAGAGCTTGATGGTGTCGTCTTGGGAAGCACTAGCGAGGAGAGCACAATCAAATGATAGTGCTAGACCATCGATGATGTCGGTATGGCCTTCGAAGGGGGTTCCGACAGTGTCCAGCGTAGATGGCTCAAACTCATAGATCGTCTTCGGGGAGTCGTCCAACGTGAAGCTGAATACAGCTACAATGGACTTGTCTTTGGTAGTCCAGAACACCGGCGCGTATGTCCCAAGTGATTTGCAATATTTCCCCACTCTGGCATCCAATTTCTGTGTTTGGACATCCCACACTTCAAGGCACCTCCTCACATCTGAATTGACTGCGAGCTTCTTCGAGTTTTGCGAAAATCGAACCGCGCCCACCATGTCATCACTCTTGAATGGACCAGCCACGAGTTTTCCAGTGTCCAAACTCCATATCCGTGCGGTGAAATCTTTTGATCCGCTCGCCAGCAGCGTGCTGTCCGCGGAGATGTCGACACAGTTGATCCTCCCTGAGTGGCCTTTAAATCTTCTCACGATCCCCGTTTCAACCTCACTGGCTTTGAGCTCCCCGGCTCGATCGTAATCCCCGCCAGCAGTGACAACCCATTGGTCATCCCTTGATACTGCCACCGCAAATACTTCCTTATAAACATCCCGTGCCTCCTCAATCTCCTTACCCACTTCTAGGTCCCATCGACGAGTGGTCCCATCGACTGACACGCTGATCATTCGCTTGCCGTCCGGAAAGTAGGACATGGATGGAATACGGTCTTTGTGACCCTTCAAGGTCAACACGGGTGTCAGAGTCGATTTCTTTGCTGCCCCGGTGGGCTGTCTTGATCCGGAAGCCATGTACCGGTTCTCCGCCAGCGAGGTTAGCAGATACGGGCAATGTTTTATTTGGAAGTATTTGAAGGACCGTCGGTGAGATTTTCTCGTATGCTGTGGCCTGACGTTAAGAGTGATTTGAAGGATGCCCAACTACTTGCAACTGGTACACTTTGCCTGCTAAGGTTGGTCGTCAGTTCATCAGCGCTGACAGAGTCAGATTGTTTTGATGTTACCTAGAGGCTAGTAACTTTGGGGTTGGGCGAGAGGTTCACCTGAGGGAATGTGCGTGCGTCTGGCAACCCCTTCCTGTACTCATGTACTTCCTAACACGCCCCTTCGGCATGGGCATGGGAATTGCACATATCTCGATCAAATTAAAACGATCGAGAAGGGTCGAACCTACCCCACTGAAGTCACCATGGATGACGCTGTTGGCGTGGACTGCAAGAAATAGTAACGACTCCAGGTCCAGCGCTGACAGTAATTAGCACGTACGATATTGCAGACCAGCTATGATATCTCTGAGCTATGATGATCACCATCAGTCTGTCATCCAAATGAAATATAAGGGAGGACTTACGATCTGGAATCGTCTAACCGGCGTAAGAACCGCACCCTCACGTTCCAAATAGGCCGTCAGGTTACCATTCTCCGCCCAAGGACTGACTATCGCCAAAAATGGGCCGAAGCCATATGTATAACCATAAACGGGAAGAATATTTGCATGCTTGAGGTTGGCGCATATTCTGAGTTCACGTTGTATCCTCTGCGAAGTGGTGACATCTGGCGTGAGTAATAGACACAATATAATGGTTGGTGGAGTCACCCACCTTGGTCTTTTTTGTCTTCGCTGCACCAAGTTGATCAGCAGCATACACCTGCAATGATTTCACGGCGACCTGCGCAATTATCAAATTAAGGCTGAGTGGTAGATAACACTGCAAAACGAACTTTTATAGATCTCATATCGATGTGAAAGGTACATTTCCAGATCTCTCCGAACCCGCCACGAGCAACAGGATAGTCTCCATCCTTGGTAATATATTTTGAGAGGTCTTGGAGCATCGCTTCAATGGGGGGATCACAAGACTCATCGTTACGAACGGGGAGAATGGTGTTCGTATGGGAAGACGAGGGACGGAGTTCGCGGGGCTGGGTTCCTGCATATCTGTCGGTCCAGGATTCGGTCCCGCCTCTCGGGGTTGGTCTTGCCATCTGTCGCAGAGGTTCTTCTGGTGTCTGAGCCTGTGCCCGGTCCATTGTTGTGTTATGATGCCCAGAAGCAGAATGAGCCGTTGCGTCGGGCTGCAATAATAGCATTAATGGAGTGGAGTGAATGAGCAAAAGAAAGGGATTACGTACATTGATTGAATTAGCGAGGGGCGTATTTGTAGGAGCACTGGTCTGCAAGAAAACATTAGCACATGGACGAGAGATATGCAGGGATGATTGCGCACCCCTTGTAGTAGTTGTGCAGGCTGAATGCTAGCAAGGATGTCAGGTGGAGTGTCATATACATGGATCGTGGTCAAGGTCGTATAAGCCAGTTGGCGGGAGTCGGGTGAGTTGGAACCCATTATCGCGGGACTTGCACGAGGCACATTAGAGCTGGGCGTACGAGATACTGAACCACCGGAGCTGTCTGATGCTAGTAGGTGATTATCAAGGCACATTGATGCTAACAGATGCGAGTCGGATGACTCCTCTGTTTTGACTGGTGCAAGGAGACCGGTATCAAGGAATAGTTGCTTGCCACCAGCTACTAAGTGATACTCTACGATGACATCTTGTTAGCAATGGATTACTATTAGACGTTAAATCAAGTCTGACCTTGTTCGCCTTTCCACATATTGCGAAGTACCTGTATGTGGCTTGCAACCTGCTTTTTGGAACGGTCTATTCCAGCGCGCTGTAAGTACTCGACCAAGAATTGGTTTCTCCAACGACTTCTGCCGCGAGAGTAAGTTGCCCAAGGTGATTCCAAGTACTCTCGAAGACCTGGGCGTCGCGTTAAGCAGTGAAGAACGAATGGTGGTGGTGCACCAACCTTGAACGAATATTCTCTCAATCTCTTCTGGCCACACCTCGCTGGAGCCATCTTTAAGTAATTTGCGATGTTTCCTCTGAGGAGTGAGGGTCATCGGTGAAGGGCCACCGCGTTCACGAGAGGCATCTACTCTTGAAGTGTGCATGTCAAAAGATGCTGCACCGTTTAAGTGGGGTGGTGCTGGGTAGTGTATGTAGCCTAGGTGGGGTCGTAAGTCGAGATTCGTAAGTTGAGATAGCGGGGGGAGAGGAGGGTGAGGAGGAACCTTTATATATCTGGAACCTGGTTTCGGCAGGGTTTCTCAAACGGGTTCAAAATCAGCATGGCGTTGGGAGATTTTGACGACCAAGGCTAACAATCCGGGAATGGCATGAGGGGCCCGCTAGTTCGGATAGACATCTTATTAAAATGGCCTGGTTGGATGGCGGATTGAGGAACTGGTGCCGCGAAAATAGACCCACTTGCGAGGCCATTCTCTTTCACAGTGACGATTAATGTTCTTTAACATAGAAATGGAAATGCACGGCCATCCTAGTGGAGTCAGAGTCAAGAGGAAGGGTCTGGAGAGATCGTTTCGGCAGGATTTCTCAAACGAGAACGAAACCGGCATGGTATTGGGAGATTTTGACAACCAAGGCTAAAGATCCAGGAATGGCATGAGGGGTCCAATAGTTTGGATAAACGTCTTATTGAAATTGAAATGCCCTGGTCAGATAGCGGATTGAGGAACCAGTGCTGAGAAATTATAGACCCACTTGCGAGGTCATTCTCTTTCACAGTGACGATTAAGGTTCTTTAACATAGAAATGGAAATGCACGGCCATCCTAGTGGAGTCAGAGTCAAGAGGAAGGGTCTGCAGCAGAGATCTTTTCGGCAGAATTTCTCAAACGAGAACGAAATCACATAGCGTTGAGAGATTTTGACAACCAAGGCTAAAGATCCGGGAATGGCATGAGGGGCCCGCTAGTTCGTATAAACATCTTATTGTGAGAAAATATATACATTTTCGAGGCCATTCTCTTTCATAATGATAATTAAGGTTCTTTATCATAATATCTGAATCGATGGCCACGGAAGTGTTGTACAGCCCCAGCTTTTCGGGATGCTACACCAATCCACGTGACGATGGTATATGTAGGGCACATCATCGAACCTGCCCCTGGTCATACAGATCCAGGTAATGCAGTAGGCTTGAACGTGGAATGAGGTGAGGAACCGGTGGGACTCAAAGGCCCAGAGCTTGATGGCACCGCCGTCGGGAGTACTAGCAAGGAGAGGAGAGCACAATCAAAGGAGAGCGCTAGAGCGCAGATGGTGTTGCAGGTCTCTCAATCAAAAACTGAGAATCTCCCCGAAAGAGAGTTTCAGCCTTATTCAAACAACCAGGATGATGGATTGTCAATGTCTTCAGTGGAACTTTCATCGATGTTGCAGGAGGAAATTGAGTTCTGGCTCACGACGGAGTCGAGCCGCAAGAACTAAGTCGTTCTGCTCACAACACTATGTTCGTAGTTAGCTTGTGTGTCATTGTCATCGATACAAGGACGAGAAGCCAGTGTAGTGACCGCATATCATAAATAAAATCAGCTGAAAGACTATGTCTATAGGACAAGGGGCAACACTCAGAAGTAAAATCGCCGAAAAAATCGAAACCGTTTAGAAGCAGCCGCACAACCGGCCACTTCCATGCTCTCCAGTGCGAATCTGCCCTCCGTTTGGTGGTTGCTGTAAATTGGGATTCGGTGGAGGTGTGGGAGGGACATAGTCTTCATCACGAATCAGATCGTCATCATCCTTTTTGGGAGCACCCGCTGCAGCGTTGCGCTACACATGCGTGCATGAAAAATGGAGTACATACATTGAGAAAGAATCAAGCAAACGCACCTCTTTACCCTGCGCGAGAGGAACATCAACAATGGGCGGTAATGTATGACCTGCGCGAACAGGCCACCAGGTTGATAGGCGGGCCTTGAAGGTGGTGGGAGAGGTAGTAGTGGACAGGTTGGTGGGTGGTGCTACTGTGCGTCGAGACTTGGAAGGAAGTTCAGTAAATAATGAGGATTTCAGAAATGGTTACTCACATCCTCGCAGGGATCTATATGTAAACGCGTCTGAGTTGTGGCCTGTGCGGAGGAAGACCAGTTTCGAGGTAGGGGAGATGTAGCAGGGAACTGCAAGAGAATCATCCAATCAGCTGCGGAGAACACAAGTGAAAGAGACGTACATCCAGGAGATCACGAGGTTCATTGGCCCGAACAGGAGAAACGGCGTTCATGCGAGATGGAAGGAATTTGAGGAGGTAGCGAACGAAAATATGCTGTTGTGGGTGTATTGTGGGCGGAGGTCTTAGTGAGTAGGGGACGGAAGATATGACAGGTAATCTCGCTGGGTTACGGCGCACACGACGTGTCGCATCTGACTGCAAAAATGGTATTAATGGAGTTGAGTAAAAGAATAGGAATACGAACATTGAGTATATCGGATTTTTTTTGGCGTAATTGTCTGCAAGGGATTTGAGCACATGATCGATGAACCTATGTGAATGAATGCATACACTGGGTGCCGGCCGGACGCCAGCAATTCGAAGGACTTCAGGTGGAGTGTCGCATATGTAAATGTTGGCGTCAAAACGGGTAATGTAAGCCAATTGGCGCGAGTCGGGTGAGAAGATAATGAGGCTGGGATTCAGAAGGTCAAATGAGGCGAGAAGCTGGCGAGACTTGAAGCTTGAAGGCCCAGAGCTTGATGGTGTGGTCTCGGGAAGCACTAGCGAGGAGAGCACAATCAAATGAAAGTGCTAGACCAGTGATGACGCGGGTGTGACCCTCGAAAGGGGTTCTGACAGTGTCCAGCGTCGATGGCTCAAACTCATAGATCGTCTTCGGAGAGTCGTCCAACGTGAAGCTGAATACAGCTACAATGGACTTGTCTTTGGTAGTCCAGAACACCGGCGCGTGTGTCCCAAGTGATTCACAATATTTCCCCACTCTGACATCCAGTTTCTGTGTTTGGACATCCCACACTTCAAGGCACTTCCCCACATCTGAATTGACTGCGAGCTTCTTCGAGTTTTGCGAAAATCGAACCGCGCCCACCATGTCATCACTCTTGAATGGACCAGCCACGAGTTTTCCAGTGTCCAAACACCATATCCGTGCGGTGAAATCTTTTGATCCGCTCGCCAGCAGCGTGCTGTCCGCGGAGATGTCGACATGGTTGATGCTCCCTGAGTGGCCTTCAAATGTTCTCACGATCCCCGTCTCAACCTCACAGACTTTGAGTTCGGTATAGTCACCTCCTCCACCGGTGACAACCCATCGGCCATCCTTTGATATTGCCACTGCAAATACTGCCTGCTCACAAACATCCCGCGCCTCCTTAATCTCCTTACCCGCTTCTAGGTCCCATCGACGGGTGGTCTTATCGTCAGAGACGCTGATCATTCGCTTGCCGTCCGGAAGGTAGGACATCGATGGAATAGTGTCTTTGTGACCCTTTAAGGTCAACACGGGTGTCAGAGTCGATTTCTTTGCTGCCGTAGCGGGCTGTCCCCATCTCGAAGCCATGTCCCGTTTCTCCGTCAGCGAGGTGGGCAATGTCTTATTTGGAAGTATTCGAAGGACCGTCGGTGAAGTTTTCTCGTATGCTGTGGCCTGACGTTGATAGTGATTTGAAGGATGCCCAACTGCTGGTAGCTGGTATACTTTGCCTGCTGAAGCCGTTCGTCAGTTCCTCGCCGCTGAAAGTTCAGATTATGTTGATGTTACCTAGAGGCTAGTGATTCGAAGGAAGGGCGAAGGATTCACCTGATTGAATGTGCGTGCGTCCGGTAATCCTTCCTGTACTTATGTACTTCCTAACACGCCCTTTCGGCATGGTACCTGGGCAATGGGCATTGCACAGCATTTCCTTTTACCGCCTCCTTGCTTTTCGGTTCCCTGCCGTGGTCATTTCCGTTGCCGGAGCCCATCAACTCTTCTATCCAGTTTAACCTGTTGAGTGACCAATGAGCACCAGTTAAGTAGCAGTCGTGTGCGTCTTCTCGTGCACGTTGCTATGTGAGGTCAGAGCCCTAGCTCAGCGCTCAATCATGATTACTATCCCGGACAAATGTTATGCTGCAGTCGGCCCTATAGTACGTGTCAGATAATCCGGTTCCGCAACGACTCCCACATACTTCTTGACAGAAGCTCGCCAATAATAGCCCAAGGTCCTCTACGACTTCTTACTAGTTGGGTATTACAGTAATTTCAGTCGTCGATGAGCATTTTGATGTCATTATGGGGGTCCTGCCATTAACTATGGTATTACATGTTCGAGTGATGTCACTGCGCCTGTGCTCTGTGAACTTGTCTGCGAATCACGCAACGATGACGCTTGGAGGCTCATAACACGCTTGCGAGTGTTTCTGAAAGCGTTGTCTAAACATCTTGCCTCGCCGCTACGACCCAGCCATAATCTGTTTCACGCCCTTCTGCGTTTATATTCACGTACTAATGTTGCAGTTTTGACGCATTCACACAGGGCGAGCCGTTGGCTCAAACCAGCACCTCCATACTTCTTCCTCCGAGCAATCATCAGCTGCAGGTCCCGCCACTACCACTACCAGGGTCCGCGCCCTGTTTATCCACCCCACTATTGCCGGTCCACGCCCCTCCGTCGTCCTCTGATTGCGTCCTGTAGCTACGCCCTGCAGCTTCAGTCAACTCCCAGAGCCGGAGCTTCACTGGGTTCCAGCCATACACATCCTGCGAATGCGATACGATAAATTCACTTCAACTTCATGTAAGGTCTTGCATTCGGCCTGAATTCCAATACTCTAGTTATTGCAGCAAGCTCGACATCAAAAGTACCAGGTAATTGTCGCATTTTGATGGTAGAGTACGGTGTCGAGCATCAGTACTGGCAAGTCTGTCATTGTGTGTATTCATTGTTTCGTTTTTGAGATTCTTCTGACAAATTGATGGAACAGAATGTGCAATATTAATCTGGTTCCGGCCAGGAATGCGAGATGCACAATGAACACGACAAGGTCCTCGATTTCTTAAGGTGTTCCAGGAAGTTCTTGTACATGCTGGTGAGCATTCATTCTGAGTGCGTTCACAAGTCACAGAATGGAGGGTGCAGAGACCAATACCACGAACATGTCACTCCTGCCTTTCGATGGTGATGAACTCTGTATTCGGTTGCCAGATTTCAAGGCAAGTAGAAGTTTCATTGACGACAGAAGCTTCATTGACGGCAGAAGCATCATCTTTCCCAAAACTGGATAATGTGGGGAACAGAGGCGGCGTCCATTCTATATTTTCATTTTCATTCACTCTCGTTTCCTCCAGGGGTTGGTTGTTTGTCAGTCAGCTTTATGTGCCAGTATTTTAGTAAGTAACTATTCCGCAATGCATCGTCTCCAAGCTTACAGCCAGCACGAAGTATTACTGACTCCCAAGTACTCCTCTACATTCAGACCAGTCTGTTGCATCTTGAAGGAGCAAAGGCATAAGCTAATATTGGCTCTTTTATGGGCCTTCAACGCCGCATTGTTTGGGGCCTAGTCACGCGTGGGCGAGCTCCGGCGGGTGTGATATTATGGGTCGACTGCAGTATCATCTCTCCGTGCTGGACAAGCTAAGCGGCGAATTGTCAGGCGTCATGATGTATGTGCATGTCGCAATTCTCGCTGTTCGGTCCCCATTTTTACTTAATCATGTTAGCCAGCTATGATGATAACCATGCCTTCCAACAGTGTCCAGAATTCTAGTTCGGTCACAATTGTTAGCACATCTTTCCGTTTTTGGCATCGCCGGATCGTTGACAGTACCCTTGTTTCTCACCAGACAGATTCAGAATCGGCTGAGACAGCGGCGAGCAAAGTATGGCGCATCGATTGTTGAACGTCACAAAAAAAAACATTGCAGGTCGAATTCCTCACGAAGATGACAAGATCTACATATCCATGGCACCAATACTGTGGCGACCGTGCATGGTCTTCCGTATGCCATGCTGTTGTGGGTCCTTCGTGGTCCACGGAAGTCGTGTTCTTCTGTAGCATGCGGTATTGTGGCACTTTTCACGCTGTGGCTTGTAAGCGCGGCGAGAGATTTCCATGGTTGCTGACGCAACTTAGAGCTTGCCTCGGACACCGTGTTGGACACGATGTTTGACACGGCCTTGATAGGGATTCAGCTCAGTTACTTTCCGATCTATGTGTCGGTGTACTATGCATTGATATACGAAATCTATACCTGACGCGCGGACGGTATGCTACTCAGTGGTCACTGTCAAACTTACTCAAACCCTCATGGTGACATCTACAAACGACAGTTGTATGAAGGAATCAATTCGACATTGTCAGCACTGGCATCTACGGCATTCTACGATATATTATAATATTACAGCACAAGAGAAGCCTGGGGGGAGGCTACTACGTGTGCTACACAGTAGCACGGTAACATGCTGCATATCGTGCTGTCTAGTTGTGGTGCGAAGAGATTGTTGTATGCAAAACAGTTCAAGAGTCAATAAGATCTGGACACCGAGCAAAATTCATTCCTGATCATTCTGTCAGCTTGCTCCGTTGACGGGCGGTCCCAAGGATCAGTAGACCAACATTGCTCGATAAACTCCCAGTATTTTTCAAGGAACTCAGGATAACGAGATCGGAAAGGCTTTTCCGACTTGGCAATGGACAGGACGACAGTGGCATCATTCGAGAGGTAGTAGTAGGGAATTTTGTTGGAGAGGACCTAAAAGCAGAGCTAATGATATCATTGCAAAATTGAGATTACCCTAGACGTACCTGCAACATAATACCGCCAAACGAGTAGATGTCGCTCTGCTCGGACGAGTTGGAGATCCATCCTCCCGCGATAGTACAAGCAGCTCAGGAGCCATCCATCGCATGTTTCCTTTGAGTGTGGAAGTCCATGAAGCCTGAGAGGCGCTTATCACCTCCGAATACATCAATGAAAGACCAAAGTCAGCAACACACGCAGTGCCATCACCATGTATGAGCACATTAGGCTGGAACTCGCATCTCAATCAAATTGAAACGATCGAGAAGGGTCGAGCTTACCCCATTGAAGTCACCATGGATGACGCTGTTAGCATGGACTGCGAGGAATGGTGACTATTCAAGGTCCAGCACTGGCAATGACTAGCACGTACGATATTGCAGACCAGCTCTGATATCCCTGAGCTGAGTTTGCCGTCAGATTATGGTCTGCATGAATACAAGGGAGGACTTACAATCTGGAATCGTCTAACGAGATTCGGAGCCACATCCTCACGCTCTAAATAGGCCGTCAGGTTACCATTCTCCGCCCAAGGACTGACTATCGCTATGAACGGGCCGAAACCATACGTATAACCATAAAAGGGAAGAATATTTTCATGCTCGAGGTTGGCGCATATCCTGAGTTCGCGCTCTATCCTCTACGAAGGGGCGACCTCTGGTGTAAGTGATAGATGCAGTTGTTGGTCGAGTCACTCACCCTGATTTTTTTTCGTCTTCGCTGCACCAAGCTGATCAGCAGCGTACACTGTCAATGCTTTCACTGCGACCTGTGCAATTGTCAATTTTAGACAGATGGACAGACAAAAAGCGGCAAACGAACTTTAATCGGTCTCCCATCGTTGAAATAGGTGCATTTCCAGATCTCCCCGAACCCGCCACGAGCAGCAGGATAGTCATCGTCCTTTGTGATATATCTTGAGAGGTCTTGGAGCATCGCTTCAGGGAGGTGATTGTCAGGTTCGTGATTACGGGTGGGGAGAGCTGTGGCCGTATGTGAAGAAGGGGGAAGGAGCTCGCGGGAATCAGGGGGTAATTGGGGTAGCCGTGAACCTACTGCAGAAGAAGGTATCCGCGGTGGAGGGGGAAGAGCTATGACCGGCGGTGTAGTTGTGCCGGAGAGTTCTGGCGCAGGTCCTCTATGAGAGTGTAGGAGGACCTGGGGTAGCGGCTGGAACCCTGGTTCGTAGCGTTGCGGCAACCGAATCTAGTAATGCGGTCGCATGTCGGTAGACTGTATGCGAGGGGTTCCGGCGTGTGTGGCTTCAGTCGATCCGCCGCCTCTCGGGATTGTCCATGTTGTCTGGCGGGTAGGTTCCCCTGGTGTCTGAGGCCTTGCCATATTGAGTTAAGATGCACGGCAACACGACGAGCTGTGGCGTTAGGCTGTAATAATGACATTAATAGAGCAGTGTAGATGAGCAAAAGGAAGGGATCACGTACGTCGAGTAGATCGGCGGGGGGTAGGTCTCTAGGTGTACTGGTCTGGAAGAAAATGTTAGCGCATGGACGATAGTATACGGGGTTGGCAGCGCACTTTAGGTACTTATTGCGCAGGCTGAATGCTAGCAAGAATGCCAGGTGGAGTTTTGCATATATGGATCGTGGTCGAAACTGCATAAGCCAGTTGGCGTGAGTCGGGTGAGAAGATGATGTGGCCGGGATTCAGAATATGAAAGGAGGCGAGGAGCTGGCGGGACATGAAGGCCCAGAGCTCGATGGTATTGTCGTAGGAAGTACTGGCAAGGAGAGTACAATTGAATGAAAGTGCTAGATCGTTGATGATGTTGACGTGCCCATCGAAGGGAGCTCCGATCGTCTTCAGTGTAGACGCGTCCAACCCATGGATTGTTGCGTCAAAGCTGACTGCAGCTACAATGGACTTGTCTTTCGTAGTCCAAAACACTGGCGCGTGTATGAAGCCCAAGTCACTTTTTTTTCCATTCTGACATCTAATGAATTCTGCGTATGGACATCCCAAACCTCAAGGCATGTCCCCCGAAATGATTTGACCGCGAGCTTCTTTGAGTCTTGCGAGAATCGGACTGCGCCCACCTTGTCGGCACTCAAAAATGGACCAGCTACAAGTTTGCCAGTGTCCAAGCTCCATATCCGCGCTGTGGAATCATCCGAGCCGCTCGCCAGCAGCGTGCTATCCGCGGAGATGTTAATGCACTTGATCCCATGTGAGTGCCCTTCAAATGTTCTCACGATCCCCGCCTCAACCTCACAGACTTTGAGCTCCCCGCAAGTACTTGGCATCGTAATTTCCACCGCCCGTGCTAACCCATCGACCAGGATCCTTTGATACCGCCACAGCATTTACTGCCTGCTTACAAACATCCCGCGCCTCCTCAATCCCATTACCTGTTTCTAGGTCCCATCGACGAGTAGTCTTATCGCCTGACCTGCTGATCATTTGCTTGCCGTCCGGAAAGTAGGATATGGATGGACTAGAGCTTTTGTGACCCTCTAAGGTCAACACGGGTTTCAGAGTCGATTTCTTTGCTGCCGCAGTGGGCTGTCTCGATCTGGAAGCCATGTCCCGTTTCTCCGCCAGTGAGGTTTAGCAGATACGGGCAATGTTGTATTTGGAAGTATTTCGAAGGGCCGTCGGTGAGAGTTTTCTCGAATGCTGTTGCATGACGCTGACAGTTATTTCGAAGGATGCCCGTCTACTGGCAGCTGGTACACTTTGCCTGCCAATGCCGATCATCAGCTCGTCAGCGCTGACAGCTCAGGCTGTTTTGATGTTATCTAGATGCTATCACAACTTGGGGGAAGGGGCGAGCGATTCGCTGATTTATTCGAATGTGCGGGTGTCTGGCAACCCCGTCAACTTGTACGTACATACTTCCTATGTAACACGCCCCCTTGGCGTCTGACGGCATTGCACAGCTTTGACTTTGAACGTTACCGCTGCAAACCCCACTACCTTCTTTCCATCAAAATCTCGTTGCTTTCACCTTCTTGTCATGGTCCATCATCCATTGCCTGAGCTGGGGGGGTGGTGCAGGGGTGTCAACTGATTCAAACCCAGTCGGTACCTGTAGAAATGATAAATGTGTACCAGTTAAGTAGCAGTTGTGCGCGTCTTTGGCGTGACATTGCCTAAGGTTTAGCTCAGAGCCCAATGGCTTCAGCACTCAATCATGATTGGACTACCCGGACAAATTGCCAGAAGGCCATGCTGCAGTTCTTTCCGAAGAGTAACCGTGTCAAGTAAATCCAGTTCCGAAAAAACTCCAACATACTCCTTGACAGAGTCTCGCCAACAATAGCCGGAGTCCTCTACGAGAGTTTACGACTTCTTAGGTTGGGGAATATTACAGTAATTTCAGTCGATGAGCATTTTCATGTTATTATGGGGTCCTTCTATTGACTATGATACCACATGTTTGAGTGGTGTGACTGTTGCGCTCTGCGAGTTTCCTCGTGTCCTCAACACACTTGCGAGTACTTCTGAAAGCGTTTACTAGACATCTTGCCTGTCCGCTACGACTCGGCTATAATCTGTTTCGCGCCCTTCTGCGGTTATATTCACATCCAACACATTCACACAGACGGACGCCCAGAGCGAGTTGCCGGCTCAAGCCAGTCCCCCATACTTCTTCCTCCGAGTGACCTTCAGCTGCAGGTCCACCAATACCACTACCAGGGTCCGCGTCCTGCTCATACATCCCATATTGCCGGTCTGCGCCCCTTCGTCGTCCTCTAGTCGTGGCCTGCTCTAGCGACCGTCCATGCTCTTCCGTATGCTACGCCGTTGTGGGGGTGAGTACCCTACTGTATATTAAGGGTCCTTCTTGGCTCATTAAAACACGGTTTCTCCGCAGCATGGTGTATTTCATACTTGCATTCTTACCAGGTTTTCACATCCGCGTCTACTGTCACGCTTACAACTACTAGGAGCACTCAAGTGGATCTGGCGTTGTGCTTTTCACGCTGTGGTTCACATGTACAGCGAGACTTCCATGCTTTGACGTGGGTAACATGCTATCGCGGTTCGGGGCTGGAGAGCAAAATGTTGGACAATGGATACGGTCTTCAACATAGCGGCTCGGCTCAGTCGACTTCCGGTCGGTACTGGTAATTACTAGAGATATCGACTGTCATTTGTTCTATCTAATTGCGTCAGCTACTGAAGTCTAGACGATTATCGAAGAAGTTATATAGTCCGGATCCGTGAACGATGTTAGTTGGTTGTGCATGAGCCGGGTGCGCGCGATACTAAGTAGTA
>JABBWA010000584.1:0-24462 GCA_016628065.1 Suillus lakei | reverse complement strand
TACTCTTTGTTTAGATTGTTGTAGCAGTTCTCCATAATTCCAGAGTAGGGTCGTGTTCAAACTCTGCTGTCCACATCGCGATGAGGCCGAGAGCCCTCCGACGAACTTTTTCATGTGTTGTCTGTCAAGCATCCGTGTCAGTTTTGTTCGAAGCATAACATAGAGTGATGTAAATCGGGACTCAAGGACAGGCTCAAAACAGGAGTATGCACGCACCCGATCAACAACAAGCTTCTCCAATGCCCCGGTAAATGCTCGCTGGCAAGTTCGCGATGAAGGTCGATGCCACATTCTTCGAAAGAGACTCTCCCAGCGAAAGTGCGTAGAGTTGTACATTGGGGCTACGGTGGGCCAGACGCTTCAAGAGTGATGCGATCACGTTCCGGGCACTACCCAACGCAATTCGCGTCAGGATCGGGTATTAAGTCCCAGCAGATTGACTGGTTGATATGTTGATATAGTGAGAAGCTCACCCCTGTTCACCCTCTTCCTGTACTTTATCACATAGATTGAGAATGACCTCCCAGTTCTCGCCTGTCAAATTCTCGTCGGTAGCCTTGGCTGAAGGATTTGAGACATATCAGAACACAATGGTTGACACGGTGAGCATCGCGCACGCACCCACTATATCATCATAAGGATTGGCTTGATTTGCTCTAAACATGGTTGCTTTCAGCTAACCGGTCGTTGAACAAGAAGATGACGAATGCGACTGCCAGCCGGTAACGGGTTATGATCAGCAACTGCGCCGCTTGGAGGCTGTGCTGTGCCGCAAATACCCGTCCTCCCAACGCTATCTTAGTCCAAGTCATACATATACCAACCGCATACAATTACTCATTTTCCATTCTACAAGGACGATGGCCAGAAGTAAGTTGATAATGGATCACAACACAAGTTAACCATTAATTGATTTCGGACAGTCCCCGCAACTTCCGTCTCCTAGAAGAGCTTGAGAAAGGAGAGAAAGGCATAGGAGATGGCAGTTGCTCGTATGGTCCTGATGGATAGCGACGATATACTGATGAGCAACCTGGAATGGAACGATTCTTGGCCCTGACATGTATGTGCTCTCATTCAGTATTATATCGCTTGCTGATCGATGTACTACCGGATTCTTCGATCTGCCACTGTATCGCCCGTCTTGCCTCAACGCTTCTCGGATCTCTTCGGGGCCGCGCTTCTGCCTTTATTATCTGTCCTTGCAAAACACGCTGATTGAATTGCACAATCACGACGCCGCAGACTGTCCACGAGAATCGTATCTACAGTCTGAAGATTATGTGTGGTGATGATTACCCCGACAGACCACCCACCGTCCACTTCCTCTCTCGTGTAAACCTCCCTTTTGTATCTCCGGTCGACGGCAAGATTGATCCTACGAGGCTTAATGTGCTCTCTCAGTGGGGGCGGGACAGCAGTATTGAGACCATCCTCGTTGGTATCAGGAGGTATGTGCATCCTTTCCTTATCTTATATCCCGATCGCTCGCATCAAGAATTTGTGATCATATTACTGATATAATGCCTGCGCAGGGAGATGGCAACAGCCAACAATCGGAAGCTTCTCCAGCCTCCAGAGGGAAGTACCTTCTAGTGTCGCTTTTATCCTTAGAAGATGGACTATCAGCTGGTGGCTTGCAATGTACAACACGAATTATACAAGATGAAAGTGTACCTCAATGACGAGGCACTAGTATTTGCTGATGGAACTATATATGGCATATCAGATCTAAGTTCGTCGAACCCTCTCACACTTTTGTACGCCGCTGCGACGCTACTTAAAGGAACATCGATCATGTGGACGACATTCTCGTAAAGATGTACATGTAACAAGTTACTATGTTCAGGCGAAAAGGCAATGGGATAGATGTCGTTAGTCTGCATACGTGCATCTCGTATCGACACTGTCCTGTACCCTGAGCTCAGGGTGTACCATACGAAGATAGTGTCCTGATGTCCATTATGGCGCTAACAGGTGCCACGTCTTTGGCTTTGTATTGACGTTGCACTGGATTTGACTGGGTGAAAAATGATTGGTCATGAGACAAGAGGGATCGATTAGTTAATTGTGAGAGTGCACTTGCATATGAACGAGAGTGAGGGAGAGGGTCTGAGATGATGGAGAGAGAGATGTGGGTTTGGACTCGTAGTCGGCGGGGAAAGTCTGGCAAAGCCAGACCGCGGCCGTAGGCGCGATCTGGGAGGGTTTTTGAGCGCGGTGTTTGGAGGCAACGAGATGTTGAGAACAACCAAACCTTCTGAGCGTGAAAAGATTAGTCTCGAGTTGCGGGAAGAGGGAAGAAAACTACGAAGAGGGAAAATGAGACTACACCGGAGAAGCGAGTGTGACTCGACTACTCAAGTTCCTCTTCGAGGAACCCGAACCCAGACAGAATGCGAGACCTGTATGCATAAACAGCACATATTGCAAAGGGATCAGTACAGGAATAGAGACGGTGATACACGAGATAATGCAATATTCAATTGGTAGAGAATGCGATCGTTGAAAATTGTCCATGGTGGATTCTAAACGGGAAATTGCGGGAGGAGAGCTGATAGCAGTAGAAACGAAGAGCGGGAGAATGGATTCAATTTGACGCCAATACTCTAGAAAAGCGCGTGATGTCCAGCGATCCTGCGTGGCGACAGCGTCTGGATGGACCCCTTCTAATAACAGTTCCGATACGAAAGGTATGGCCTGGCATACTGGGATGTCCGGCGGGAACTCGTTTGTGAGACTCAGTGAGTGTAGACAGTAGTTCGGACCAAATCGAATCTACGTGTTCACAATCCCTGATCACAACAACTTGAAGGTCACCCGTTCGGACTATCAAATTTTGCGTGCCGGAAGTACTTACTCACGATCATACGGTATCGTGCATCGAAATTCCTGTGCTGGCCTACTGGACCCTACATAAACTCACGATCATACGGTAATGCTGGCCGTGCAGTTGATATCTTAGTGTTGTATATGTACCAGTGCAACTTTTGATAATTCAGACGTGCAAATTTCAAAACGGTGGCCATCTCGGAGTTAACATTTACAGGTGATCGTTGTTGATCATTATCCATTGTCCAATGATCCATGATAAAGTCGCTACGGTACGAACGAAAGACAGTCCTTGTGTGGTTGAAGCTCGGCGACCGGCACTACTTACCTGAACCGGCATCTGCCAAATTTCAAACTCCTCGCTTCGCTACTCGACCAGTCTGACTATGTTAATCATCTCATATGATCACACTGATCAAAGCAGTCACGAGCCTAAGGGGAACTGTGGATGCACAGGTATATTTGTGTTCCCGAATTTCAAAAAAGCTGCTGCTTTCCGCTGCAGTGCCAGTTGTCATGATTGTAACGCTTCCTCACAACTTCTTTAATTGATGGGCTGCCGCCTTTCGCATCACGAGGCCTTGAGGAGGCCTACCTTAATAACGGGACTCTGCTAGGGGGCTAGGTGCCCCAGCTTTGCCCTTCTCCCTTTTATCCGTCATGTCGACACTCACCAAGGCATGGTCGTGGATAGCGGCCCTAGTGGCTGCAGCCGCTGCACTCCAAGGTACACTTGCACAGATAGTAAGTAATATAACGTGCCTCGACGCCTTTGATTGGGTACATGATTTCTTTGCTTCACTTTAAAGATACAAGTTCTGACAGTATGGTTGGATGATATCAGATGAACAACGCTCATGCCCAGGACCCGTGCTTGGTTGCTGCCTACCTCGGGAGTCCCTGCAACGCCGGGGGTATGCTTTTTCGTTTCTTGGCGTGCCTTGTCCTTCATAACTTGTTTTTGGGCAGATTTTGAAATCGATCCTATCCCTGTGGGTGCCCAATATGTAGGTCCCTCGCTCAACGGAGCCAACCCTTGCCAATGCAATACAATAACCTACTCGCTGACAAGCGCCTGCGGCGTTTGTCAGGGCGGCACGGCTGTGAGGCAAGTCGCATCAAGTATGCTCGACTTTAAGAAGTACTCATTCCCTCAAAGCTGGAGTTCCTGGAAATTCAATTGTTCCACGTCTTTCATCCAACTGTCAGTCTGCAAGCTTACATTCTTGTACCTTGAACTTCTTTTTACGACTTGACGCGCAGGTATCCAGAGACCATTCCAACTGGCACCTCGATTCAAAATTGGGCTTACCTGGATGTTGTAAGTTGGCGAGGCATCCCAATTGTCATACCCTAAATTTTCTTCAAGGTAACCAGCAATTCATTCAACATTACGGCAGTGGGACGGAACGGAGGTCAGCCCTACACACATGATCTTTTTGTGGTAGCAACTCCGTTGCTCACTTTCTTGTAGATCTACCGGAATCCAATGCAACCAATCCGCTGTCCACTAGCATACCCACTTCGACCACAAGCAGCGTGTCTTCGACAGCTGCTCCAAGCAAAGTATCCTCAATGACTACTTCAGGCACAAGCACAGGATCTTCGACGCCCACTTCAAGCAGCTTGAATGTTGGGGCTACAGTCGGGGGTGTCATTGGAGGAATTATTGGAGTTGGAGCCGTTGCAAGTCTTGCAGCATGGTTTTTTATCAGGCGCCGTCGCTCCCGTGCCGCGGGAGCGCTAGTACCCGCTTTCAACAACCAACCCGAAATTACGCAGCCTCTGCGTACCTATGTATGTTTCCCGTGACGTTTGTAACGCATCATGCTCAGTTTCTTATGCAGGATCCCGCCGACTCGAGTACTTTCCCGCCACCTTTCCTCCCTGCCATTCCAACAACCGCATCGTCTAATACCCGCACATCCCAATTACAGATCACTCCTTACCAGTTGCGTCCTGGGCAGTACAGTGGTTTTCCGGAGGTCTAAAACTCGGATATGGATGTGTGTAAGGAATGATACAATGCACATTTGGTATATAGGCAACGTGTGAACGTGTGCTGGTTTTCCTCGAGTATATTTTGACTGATTTCCAAGACGGTCTTCCAGAACATCACAAAACGTTCCTCCGAAACCTCGAGCAGTGTTCCTCCTAGCCCTCGTGGACTCGTGGGGTGATGAGTAAGCACTACAGGGCTCTTCTTCAGTTCACACAAGAAGGCGGCCGTGCATCCCGAGAGCTTCTCTGAGGAGGGACGTCTGCCAGCGCAGACAAAGAACCTCAATATGAAAGATCGTGGGAAGGTGCTGCCAAGGGGTGTAATAAGTTGTATCCTTAATGGGTCCTTCACTGAGCTCCAGTGGCAAACCTGCAGCTACGTCCAATTATATCCTCCCGAGATTTTCTTGCGCGTCGTGTATCAGTACATGCACCCACTTATGCATCTTCCCATGACTATAAAAAGGCTTTGCTCAACCATGTCGTCTAGTCCCATCCTTGCGACCAAGGTTTGGTATCATGTGGGCCCTTACATTGCTCCTACTCGCAGGTGTCACCCGAGCAGCTATCCCTAATGCCATGCTTCGTGGCATGCACTCTCTCCCCAAGCTCCCAGTGCCTGAACGTTATCTCACTTCATCGAATGGCGCAGCACTCCCACCCATCACGACCGTCTATCACTTCGACCAGCTCATAGACCACAATGATGCAGGCCTCGGAATCTTCCAGCAGCGGTACTGGATGAACTGGGAGTTCTATGAACCTGGTATGTTAAGAGGATGGAGGTGCGCTCGACGTTGACGCGATGCATTGAAGGTGGCCCCATCATCTTGATGACGCCTGGAGAAGGTAACGCAGATGGTAAATTTTGTGATACTCGGTTTGTGCCTTTCTCTCAAGTACTTGATTTTCATCAGGCTTTGAAGCCTACACTACCAATGAAACCATCAGTGGTCTCATTGCTCAACAACAGAATGGTGCGGCCATCATCATCGAACACCGTTTCTTTGGTTATTCCAATCCATACGACAACCTCACGTCACAATCTTTGGAGCTCCTTACCATTCAGCAGGCCATCGATGATCTCGTGTATTTTGCGACCACGGCCGACCTTCCTATGCCTGGGGGTGATGCTGTGAAGCCGGGTCAGGCGCCGTGGATACTGATCGGAGGAAGCTATTCAGGAGCCCTCACGAGTTGGACGATGGTCAAGTGAGCAAAACAATAATATAATTCCGTTGTTTCAGCATAGTGATAGACACGAAGCAAACCGGGGATTTTCTGGGCTGGATATGCATCTTCTGGCGTCGTAGAAGCTATCACGTACGTCGCCTTGATGCAATCACTCCTCATTTCCTATTGGTGGTTCTCCTTACTTTATTGACCAAAACAGCGACTATTATGACTATTTCACCCCAATTCGCGAGTACATGCCACAGAACTGTTCTTCTGACGTAGAAGCAGTGATCGCCTATCTGGATGACATGTACGCCGCTAATGACGCCGCTGGAATCCAGACGCTCAAGGAGGCGTTTGGGCTCGGCAATGTTGTACATATAGGAGATTTCGCCACCGCACGTGAGTCGTCCTTGAATCTTTGTCTATGACAGAGCATAATCCGCATTTGATTTACTGTTAACATGACTGACCCTATTCGGACCAACAGTTCAATCCAACCTGTTCGATTGGCAATCTCTGCAGCCTGATGTCGGCCCAGGAGCAATGTTCTTCGAGTTTTGTGATGCACTCGAGGTCAAGGATGGCGTCAACGCCGGACCAGAGGGATGGGGACTCGATAATGCTATCAACTCTTGGGGCAACTTCTGGAATACCACGTACTACAACAATGGTAAGGCAATTATTTTAGTTTCGATTGACTTGGCTGAACTTGAAGTAAAGTCTGTGGATACGAGGATGCTGAGTACATATCCTTGGGACGTGGGACATAATCTTCTGGATTGGCTGACTGTGAAATTAGAACCTGCCTTGGGACGTATAACACGAGCCAGTCCTACTGGACTAATGTTACCGTAAATAATGCAAACAGGTCGTGGTTCTGGATGGTGTATGCATTCACATTCGTTACAATATCCACTCTGACGATCTTTTCAGGTGCAACCAAGTCGGATGGTACCAGGTTGGTCCTCCTGAATGCGAGCCTGCCATCGTGAGCCGCATCCTCCAACCCATTTATGAGCAGGTATGTATATTTGATTCAAAAGATGATCATTCGTCAACATCCTCGTCAGCGTCAATGCGTCAACATGTTTCCTGAAGCCTTCGCCTATCCACCTCAGCCCACTACGGCGGAGACAAACACCATGTACACTGGTTGGGACGTGGATATCCCGCGTCTCTTCTTCGCCAACGGTCTGCGTGACCCTTGGCGCGAGGCGACTGTCTCTGCTGATGGGCTGAACAAGCCTAACACTACAAGCAGGCCGATCTATGAGGGCGATGGATTCCATTGCACGGACTTGGTCGTACGGAATGCCATTGTAGACCCGACAATCGCCGCCGTGCAGGAAGCAGGCTTAATGTACATGAAGGAGTGGCTTACTGAGTGGAAGCCTTCTGCTTGATGACTTGTTGTAGATGGGGTTTATGGACAGGTTAATAAAAATTTATCAGGTTATATATTCCAGGTTACGGGAAACGTTTGGGTGCTGGTTCCTCCCGAATAATGAGGAAGCGGCACTCTTCGCATCGAAGGGCCTCGATATGTTTGTTTGTTTGTTTTCTGCGTTGCGTATGCGCCTCCAGTGAAACGTGAGTAGCCTGAGTTCTGCACCAATTACAAGAAATGTCTATTGACATGACATCAAAGCCGCGTAAAGGCAAGAAAGCTGAAAGGTTCTTGAGATCACTGATCTTTAGCTTACATCTGTAGCCTCGGAAATGCGACCGATTTGTTACTTGTAATCACAAAGTCAAGGCCAAATCGGATGGAAGGAACATGTGGTTAAATCAAATATATCATATATTAGTTGGTGGGGGATTCTGAGTGTAAGCATGTCGATGGGTTGTGGTCCTGTAATGTACAATGCGGATGGTATGAAGAAGGATTGGTGGTACATGTACTGTTTCTCGTAGCTCTCCGTTCAACAAAAATGCGTGTGATAATCAATTACAGTATCTCCAGTGTCCTGATATCCATCATGTCGCTGACAGAAGCCATGTCTTTAACTTGTGCAATGATGTTGTGATCTGACGCGATTCTCTTGTATCCTCCATCGCGCTGCCGCGCTAGCAATAACGCACCAAACGGCTGTCCAAGGCGAACAATCAATCGCAATACCCGCGAGTGAGACTCCGAATAAACCGGCTCATTTTCTAAAGGGGGCAGCGGAGCCCCGGGCACGGACCAATCTTCCACGCTCTCAGTATCATCTGCAGGGTCAGGCAGCTCAAGGAGATGTCGGGTCCAGGGGCGGACAAGCAAGAACGTCCGCCAAACTGGTGACGGCATTGCCCGCGAGAATTGAGGCAACTTGTCTTCCGTGGTTATATGCAGGTCATGAAGCCCATCTGCCTTGACTCCATACATGAACTGTATCTCCTTGTTTTGGCCAGGCTTCCGCCTAACTTCTGTGACAAGGAATGCGATGCAAGGCAGATGCAACCGGCGGTGCGCGAACCGGGGAGCACTAAGGTAGTCGAGTGTCTGATACAATCTCGAAGCCGACTCTAGTGCCACTGCGCCTCGCAGAGAAGAGACCGATGACTGAATGTCTTCTTCTGATAGAGATGGCAGCTTGCATGGGGGAGCTTTGTACGAAGTGATGTCGGCTGGTAGACAACTATTGAACTCTGATGGTTTCCCGACCCAGTCTAGAGCAGTGATATCGCCTGACTGAGCTACGACCTTCCGTAGAAGCCGCCCAAGCGCGCATTGCTTCTTCTCGCCGTAATCCACACGTAGGCGGACGCCGAAGACGCCGGACAATGAGTAAGCAATGTCTTCCTGCAGTGTTGTGACACGTGTCGAAGCCCACTGGAGTGTTTCTCGGGCGCACTTCATCCCGGGACAGAAGGCCACAATGGCTTGTCGATCTATGCCTGTCCCATACTCCAACTCCTGCATGATCGCGACGGACTCCTTGTGGTTAGGAGAGCGATCGTCGAGATATAAAGTCCAATCCTTCTGATAAAAGAGAATGACTTTGGAAGCGAGGAGTTCTTGAGCCGTCCATCCGCGTGTGTTCCAAGCGCTATTTGCCAATGCGCCGGACTTAGACGAGGGTGGGACATCCGACAGATAGATGATCGTGAGCGCCGAGTGTTGATACCAGGTAAACATGGAGTTGATCGCTTCTTGGTGCTCAACACTATTGCTCTTGTCGATGCAGCACGTATCGCTCCACGCCCAGCGATATCCCGCACGGCGAGCAATTTTGCAGAACGACTGCAACTTCACCATGCTGCAAACTGGATTCAGCTCATACAAAACCTTGTCCTGGACATCCTGCAGCAGAGGCTCCTTCCCTTCCCACCTGTGCGATAGCATGGCATAACGGAAGTACGTCGCGACTATTTCTTTGATGCGTGTCATTCTGA
The DNA here is from genome assembly GCA_016628065.1 of Suillus lakei. Taxonomy (NCBI): domain Eukaryota; kingdom Fungi; phylum Basidiomycota; class Agaricomycetes; order Boletales; family Suillaceae; genus Suillus; species Suillus lakei. The sequence continues at coordinate 15,072 of JABBWA010000584.1, read as the reverse complement.
GGTCTGGATGCGCGATTGTTGATGACACAAGCTCCTTGTACTCTAGGCTCGTTGTGAAGGCGCTTATCTGCGCCTCTCGATCACATAAGAGCCCGGTGGTGGTGTCGATTACACGGAAGGGAACGTTCTCGAGTTGAGCATCAATGACCTTTCGAATGTCATGTTCTGCTTCGGATGGAATGAGATACTGTTGGCGCAGCTCTGCGGAAAGAGTTAAGCATTTGACGCTTGTATGATTGGGGGCTTACTTACTTTGAGTCCGAGCGTCAACGGCATTGTCCAATTTGGACATCATTATTTGGAAGGCCTGGACCGCTTCATCATAGCGTTGTGCGCCATGAAGCGCTGTATGCTTTAAATTGTATCCAAGGTAAGATAAAGGGTTGAGTTCGATGACCTAAGTATCGCCACAATGAGCATCAGTTGCAAAATGATAAATGCTATCGCACCTTTTGTGCATCGTGAAGTGCTTCTGGCCATAGCATTTTTCCCGACTTGGCCTTACTGCGCTTTGCAAAGATTGTATCAGATGCAGAATCGAGCTCGATCGCCGCCGAGTATAGGTCGATAGCCCTGTCGTAATCGTTTGCAGTGAAGGCAGCATCTCCGTTGGCAGCACAGAGTGCGCTGCATTCTTGCTTGAAAGCTGAATGAGATACAGGTGAGGATTGTAATCTGGGTGATATGACTGAAGACTTGCTGGTAGACCAAGCAAGGGAGTCTGCCTTCGTAGTTATATCACCTGCATTCATCATGTGTTGGTACGATCCAATGGCTTCCCAGAGTCCACCTGCCTGAAGGAGTGCATGGCAGCGTTTCTGGTTTGCAGTCGTCCACAACGACGTAAGGTCCCACCCGAAGAGCTGCACAAAGCACGCCATTCAATTGGACATGAAAAGATTTTTCAATTGACATGTCAACGTACCACCACAAAGTCCTCATATCTGGAATGAATGGCCGATTTAGATGAGAAAATATTCATCTTCACGGCCGCAGTGAAGTGGTCCGCAGCTTCATTGTGACGCCCACCATCTAATGCATTGATTACCAGTTGGACTCGTAAGTAGGCCTGATGTCCGAAGTTTAGATAATCAGTGTCGATGTACAAGCCTAGACTTCATTAAGTCTTACTTCCACGATACGACATGCATGGGTATCATTCCTGCAAGTGGCAGCGAGCTCTTGCACGCGTATAATTGCTTCCTGATGCTGACCTGCATTGAAGATCGCGATAGCCTGAAAACTGTAATGAAGACAGGAGTATGCAAGAAAAATTTAGCGTGCCTTAATCAAGAGAAGAAAAATAATAATCCTCGAATCTTCGTTCGCGAAAGTGAACGCGAGGTCAAAGGCTTGGATTGAATCCCGGATGTTTCCTTTTCCGCCGAGGGCGATGCCCTTGGAAATACAGCCTGTCAAGGTCGGCTGAATGCTGATGGACTATGTCATAATGAAAGTGAGCCCCTCGTGATAGGACCATGATGAATCAGTATATCTTACCTTGATTGCATCCTGGAGCGCGTGATCCCAGTGGTGTTTGCGTGCCATAACAAACGAGCGATTGGCATACAAGGCGCAGTTGTTGGCATTGGTATTGATATCTTGGGTGAGAAGTTTTTCAGCGGTAGACAAGTCCCCCGCGATGCACGCATTGCGGGTGGGCGTGTCGATGGCGAGGATCTGCGGCACAAAGCATGCTTAAATTGCATTTTCAGAGTGAAAGTTAGAAACGTGCCTTTAAATCAGAGTCTTGAACCTTAAAATCAAAAAGACGAGATATGAGATAGGGCAGGGACGGGAAAACGACGGGAAAATACCTTCGGTGCCGGTGTATTGGGGGCTTCCTCTGGCAAAGCATCCTTGGGTACTGTCCGCTCTGATATCATTATATCAATGCCTCTACTGAAGATGTGCTTGTCGTCCATGGAGAAAGTGACCCATTCTGTCAAGTGTGGGTGTTGGAAGATGGCGATGCTTCGTCGGTCTGAAAGCTGCCAGGGGTGGACATGGGTGTCCTTAAATGCGGGAGCGACGGGTGTGCCGGTAGGATGAATAGCAGTTACATTGATGTCGTCAGTATGGCCTGTCCAGCCCGAGGGCTCACCGACCTGCTGCCAGGTCAATGCATCCCACTCCCGTATGGTCAGCTCCTCTTTATCGCCCGCTGAGAGGAGACTTGGAATAGCATGGTTTATAGGTGCGCAAGGCGATAGCGCAGTCGGGAGGTACCACAGATGAAGGGGAGATTTGAGCAATTCTCCATTTAAACCTTGCGTCAAGACAATGCTTTCCGCTTGGCCGTCCGAAAAATGACCGCCGACGAGAGGTTGAGGGCACAGACCCTGCGACGGGACTTGGGACGGACGGCACTTGATTGTAATGATTCTTGGACGCTCTGCTATGCATGAGTATGGCCATAATGGGATGAAAACGAGTGGGATTCACCTTCTTCGGGCGAGAAGAGGATAGCAGAACCCATGATCACTTGCTGCTCAGGAGGTGAAGTGGCAATGATATTGCAATTTGGGGTATGGGTTGCCGGAACACATTCTTTTCGATGGCATGGCCGATCCTGAATATCGTCACTGATGAGCGCATCCATCACGCGACCGTCGTAAAATATTTACGCTTTGGAGGTGTTCGGGAGTGCACGCTGTGCAATACCATGCGGATTGATAGTGGTTGCACCGCATCGACGTGGGCCCACAGTATACCTCCAAGGGCAATTAATGAGAGGGATGGGGCAAACGAGATTAAGATGAATCCGTAGAATGTCAGATACAAAAAGGCGGCTGGTTAGGAAGTTTATACGGAGCCCGTCGTACTTAAATAGGCTGGAGCGTGCTTCTTAGGTTTCAAGGCTCAGGTCGACAGGTACCTTCACAAGGGTTTCGCGTGAGAGAGGTCAAGCCCACATTGACCGTTGAGGCGTTCTGGATCTGAGTTTGAGGATCGGAGATCTGTGAGGCGATGCTGCTTCCAGGTACTGCCAGTGGTAGCTTTTCAAGCCAGCTTTCAAGTGGCGCACGATTTATACCTTCGCTTCTAATCGAAGTCAAAAGATGACTTTGCGGGCTTGGGGAACGAGTCGTTCGGTGATCTTAATTATTTTGAGAATCGGATATCTGTGATACTGCTTCCAGGCACTGCCAGTGGTAGCATTTCAAGCCAGCTTTCAAAAGGCACGCGTTTTGTACCTTTGCTTCTAATCGAAGTCAGAAGATGACCTTGCGGGCTTTGGGACACGAGTCGTTCAGTAACCTTAATTAGTTTTAAGAATCGAAGATTTGTGGGGTAACATCATGCTACTTCCAAGCACTAGTTGCGTACGTGAAGCGTGATGTTCGCTGTGTACAATCAAAAAACGTTGAGTAACCTTATGTAATACGAAATGGTACTTACGTGAAAATCAGTCTCAGAAAAGTGAGAATTAGCTCACCCGAAAACGAAGTACTTGTATACGTGAACGCGTGAACGCCAAACTAAACTTTGAAACCCTTGATTGAAATTGGCGCCTTTCATATGACGTCATTAGGTCCCGGAGTTTGAAACCAAACCTAATGCGGGCCGGGACGGACCTCTCATTCATCATCAAGTTCCTCCAGGACATCACACAAATTGTGTTCGCATGGAGCCATCAACACCACCCATCAAACGAGGGCGTGGAAGACCGAGAGGAAGCAAGGATAAACCAGGTGCGGGGCGTGTCGGCAGGCCACGCAATGATGGACAGCCGTTGAAAACGGTATAATGGACATGACGATGCAGAGAGTACTACTCCAGGTGAGGATCTTCTTATATCAACCCTCGAGTGTCTTGACAAATGCAGAAATTTAGTACCAAATACATTACATAGCACCTTTGCAAACACCACACAATGGCGAGCTTCAAACATTGTAGCAAAGTCAAATTGGTAAGCTACTTGCTGACCATGCCCTACAGCTGTCAGCTGTCCACTATATTTATGCCGATACTACACATGCACATCCCACAGTCGCAGGATCCTCGCGCGAGCGCAAACGAACAGCTGTATCTGTGGCTCTGTGCCTCGAGTTCTCACTCGTGGTTCTCCTCATTAATAGAATCACGCCCCATACCAATTTCCCTCCTAGTCGTTCATGCAGAGCTTGTATCGTGCACTATAACACGGCTTGTCCCATCTTGAAGCTTGATGTCACATTCTGGTCGAACGCCTTCACCCGCCACTAAATAGAAGGAACGACTATCTCCATTTTATCAAGGTCCGACTACGGGAGACTACAAGCCAACTTTCCTCATATGACAACTCATTCATACGAAGCTTTTACAGACGCACTTGAAGCACTGGGCTCTGGTGAGCATGTTGGCTGGCCAAGGAATGAGGCCGAGCCGATATGATCGCCATGCTGTCACATTTTTCTTGGACACATTACCTCTCCCCATAGGCAATCCCATAAGATGGTGAACGCAATGTTATCAGCTTTTGGTGCTCGAAGACATGCGCTGAAAGATGGACATGACGTGCGCAAGACACACATGCTGGGGGTCCATACAGGTCACATACCAGACAGGATTGAAGTCCATGAAGCTGCTCCCTTTTACGGCGGGTGTTGCCAAGGGCCTCTTCATGACATCCACTACTAGGGCTGTGGAGCCCAAAGGGAAGCGAAAGGCCGATGGGCCCGCAGGACAGGTGTCGCCTGCGAAGAGAGGTGCAGGGCAGAGCATGGCCGCCTGAGGTAACAAGTTCTGGTCCCGTTGGCTTTCTATCTGGTTATTTGGAAGTAGTTTTCCGTCTCTTTCACGGCCGATCAGCATTTGCACTATGATAATCTATGTACTTGTTGACACAATTGTTCGTACACGACTATACCCTATGTATTGCCTGAACGCTGATATTTTGGATGGTCCAAGTATGGTCAAGCTGAGCATTGCAGTCCCCATAGCGGAGTCGGGGTTTCGCGGCATCAGAAAACCGGTGAGTCACCGATATTCCCATATTTTGTAAGCCCAATGCTTCTGCCCTATATGAAACGTCGTTATAAAACAACATAAGGTAACGTAAAGCAATATATAGGTCCGAACCGAGCATGCATTGGTGTGATTACATTGCTTTAGATTGCTGTATATTACTTTGTATCGTAATGTACAGGGCAGAAGCATTGGGCTTACAAAATACTACAATATCTGAGTCTCACCGGTTTACTGATGGCCCGCCCGCGTAGTCGCCGGTACCCATGGAATGTCCTCCCTCTTCTCTCTCTCCTTCTTTAATTTAGTTGATTTTAATAAACACCCCGTCGATACTGAAGCTTTCGAGTGGCGCACGTAGGCTACTAGTCGTTCGGAGATCTGCGAGGTGATGCCATTCTAGACAACTGCCAGTGCAGCTTTCGAGTGGCGCACGTGTTGTACCTTCGCTTTGTATCCACGGTAAGCTTAGTGAGCTAATCGGGATCAAAAGCTGACCTTGCAGGCTTTGGGACGTGAGTCGTTCGGGATCTAAGTTCAAAGATACGTGAAGTACTTAAGTATATGCCGTCTCTTCGGGGATTGATGTTGTGAGATTGTTGTGAGATTGAGACTGCGAGGCAACGCGAATATGGCTGTAAAAACAACCTTTATTTCCTTGACAAATTTAAGGGGATCCAGGGTACCATTGTTGCAAATCGCAAGAAGTTTGCGTCTGGCGAATACTGCAATGCAAACACAACCGCAACTGCACGGTGACCCATACACTTGAACACAAATCTAAACGCAAACGCAATATTCACCCCCTTTCGACCCTAGCCTAGTATAACTAGGTAGACCAAGTAAAAGGATTTGAAATTCATTCCTTCTATCAAGGGCTGGCTCAGCCTGGCGGTAGACTTGTGATCGGTCGCACTAGCTGCATCAGCAAAACACTTTGCCTCTGTGGGCTCTGTACAGCTCTGTACAGAAGGGACCAAGCTGTGGCCAGCCATTTTTTGGTGGTGGGAAAAAGAGTATTTTGCTGATGGCAGGCTGTGCTGCAGGCGTTAGGGGGGCCGGGGCTTTGCGCTGGTCACGGGCGCCGCGGAGAACTCGTGAGTCTCCCCAGGATGCTTTACGTTGATTGCGGTGGTTTTCCGACATTATACATGGCTTTATATGACTTTATATTCCAATATAACGAAAATATTTTCTATATATGATCATATATCAGCATATATGACAATATCTGCGGCTCACCAGTCCTCTGATTGGCACTACTTCGCTTTGTCGACCACCACTCACCAACACCAATATTCCATCTGGAGAAAAGGCGCTCAGAGTTGGCTTTTATGACCAGGGTGAGAGATTCCCCAGCCTGAGTTTCAAGTTCTCCGTGCCAGGCGGTAACAATTGGTAATATTGCCCATCTTGTGATACCGCCAATGCCACATCATGGAGTCACTGATAACACATATCTTCTCCTTAACGTAACGCTATCTTCAAGCTTCAAGTCACAGACGTGACTCGGAACTGTCTTGTCGTCCGAGCCAGTAACCACATGCGTTGAGAACTGCTATATCGCATATGTACTAATATGTATGACACCCACACACTTGGTCCTGTGGAATGAACTGCATCATTTGAATGTTGGGGTGGACTTGGCGGAAGAATTGCGGGTGTGTTGCTCTAAGCTGTGGAGGTGCGTGTGTTATGCATCTGACGCTGATTCACTACGTTAACCTGCTTCGTGTTTCCATAGATGCCCAGGACATGCGGCTGTTCGCCTCCACACATCCACTAAGGCTGCAGCAAGAATGCTTCCTGTTATTATCTGCGCTTTCTTCCACAGTATAACCATCCAAGCGCCTCTTTGTGTCTCCGCAACGTTCAACTCACCTCCCGTAATTGCACCCGCCCCCTCCCCCCAAGAAACAAAACTGGCTGCTACGGTAGTGTGCAAGGCTTGTCGAATGTTATGACGATCGCTATCAATCCTGCACAGTGCTACATGTTTCTCATATGGAGCTGCTACTGCTACTCCAGTACACATCATGGATCCCGTCCGAGCGGTCACGTCTCGCTTACGTCGTTGCCCTGGCCACATTTTCACAAAACTGGGATCCATTTAGGTCATGATACTAAGTATCATTCTGGTCATCCATTCGACTCCCAAGGTGCGTGGTCCATGCGCCAAAAGGTCTCGCTTATCGCATCCAGTTTTACAACGGAAAACTTTCCACCTTCCAAGGCACTTTGTAGCGATATCTTTTGGGAACGTCAGGACCTTCCTTCCAGCGCTCTGCTCGTCGCTCAAACCAGTCCTCAGCTACGCCAACTTTCGGGACTGTTTTCGGTCTTTCTCACTACCCGGAATTCTACACCGTACAAGTAGCGGCATAATACGACCATCACATTCTACTAATCTTGGCAAGCTCTCACCGCCGCAGCCGAAGCTATGCGAGCGCTGTGCTCAATCATTGACCGACTGTCACTGCGGGCATCTGGGGACGCTAAGCACGGAACCAATGGATCCGGCCCTTGAACAACCGGAAACCCAAGTGACTATCACAGCTCCAGCGATCTTTGAAGGCCGTTTTGCCAATTGCAATACTCATGTGTCGTGGTGAAGTTGTTTGTTTACACCCGACCTGGACATGAACGGGTGTACAATATTATTAGGGTAGACTCATGGTAAACGCATTCAAACAGTGAGGCCTCGGAAGCGGAACCGTAACGGGTCTGTTATGCTTGTGAAATAAATGCGGATCACCATAGCTTTGACTCGCGCGGTAATATAGAAAGTGTAAAGACGTGGGAGACTCGGATGATAGACCCCAAGTGAAAGCAGAAACTGAAAAGCGGGGCTTGATCACTTCTACTAAGATTTCGTGTACCCAATATATCAACAAAGGTCACTCTACTCAGACCAGCTGACATTGGCTTCCTAGACCTGTTGCTAACGGGATCCATCGTACAGTGTTTCAGAGTAGGCTTCGACGTGACAACTTTTCAGAGACGATCCTGAATTCAGCACAACGGTGAGTCCTTGGAACCGAGAAATCCTGGCGCCATTACTTACTATCGACTGACTCAGCATTCAGAGCTTCGTCAATGAACACTTGCCAACGTGTAGCAGGAGCAATTCGTCTTATATCAGTGAGCATGTGCTAGCCACATCGCCCATCTACGTCAGATAACTCATCTTTATCTTCCTTGTGTCGCGCTGATCCTCTTACCAATCGGGGTGTTCATCTGCGCTTGGACCGCAAGACCGGGGGTACCTTGAATCACGCCATAAACCTCAGTATGGATAGTTAACTCGGTTGACGCAAGGGAGCATGGAGTTGATGATGCGAGCGACAGCTTTAGTGTCCGCTGTACGACACACTGCACCAGACTGGGTTAAGCCTAACGTTCGTAGGGCGGTATGTTGAAATAACTCGACTTCAGTATCAATATCAATACTCACGGTGTCCATTGGTAATTGCAGCGTATGCAAGTGGACATCGACGGAGCCCTGCGAATCATCCGCGGAATGTAAGAGTAGGTGGCATCTGCAGATCAAATAATTCCAGCAAGTGGATGTGCGGCGAACTTGACATGGTTTCCAAAAGCAGGTCGTTGTCAAGGTCGAGGGGGCAACAAGGAAATTGGAGCCTCAGGGCTTGCAGCTGCGTAAGATAAAGGAATCATCTACTTGGTGTCAAAGGGGGCTCCTGGATCTCTTGCTTATCAGAAGAAATGACAATGTGTCCAAGGGTTTTTCGCTGTGTCATCGCACGAAAGAGCTGCTTAGCCTCTGGAAAGGTAAAGCATCGACATACATCGCGAAATGTTTCAACGAAGGGAATTCTGAGTGTTGCATAACTGTATGCAGCGGTTCGTGCACAGAAAGACAGTGTCGTGACGTTGAGGAATGGGGCGAAATTGACATTAGGCCAGTCCAATGGGCAAAAGTCGTTCCGAATCTTCAGCATGAGAAGGGTAGGGAGGTCGGAGAGGTGGACAGGACAGAATTACTAGCTGCGTGTACACAGACGGACGTTGTCGGACAGCAAGGACAGCTCATCTATTGTGCTTTCGTCAAAGGCTTTGATGGACAAGTCTTCCAAAGCAGCACAACAGGTTACGGCGGATTTCAAATCCGGATGAACGACCGGTACGACGCAGCGACGCAACGTCGGGGACAGGAAAAAGTGCAAGTATCTAGTCGGATCTCGAGCTGCTGATAACGACAGCAATCTCGGGAACATACATGTCTCAGTAGGGATGACTGCGAGAAGGTGAAAACGCCCGTTGGACAATATTCGCAATGACCGCACACGGGCAGCGTGATGCAAAAATTGATGGGTCTCATAGTCAGATAATGGGTTGACATCTCGAGAGGACCAGGGGAACTGCATTTTGATCCTCGTTGAGCCAATGAATGAATGGACGGAGTGCAACTAGTTCGCACTGACTTTTCTGTCATGACAATATATCATTGGATGTAGCCTCAGTACACAACCTAGCATTGGTTCTATCCCATTCAACTCAGCCCAAAGTAAATCCATTGCGAGGTCATTAAAAGTTTTGCATGTCCTGGCGAGCACGGGGGAAGATTTTCGAGACAACTGTTTTTTCGCGCGAGTATATGATAGGTCCAAGATTTTATTCGCGTGCGGGAATATCTTCAAAAGGATTTCGGGGACAAGTAGAGCGCGATGCATCAGTTCTACGTTGATGGTGTGCAGAGTTGAGACTAGCCGTGACCACGTGATAGGCCGCCAAATACATGTCATCGTCATCACACCCGCGCCCGTCCGCCAAGTTTTTTCAAATGCAACTTGAATGCTCGAATCTCCACTCCACAAACAAAGTGCCTTATCGTACGATCCAGTGACCATTCGTCGTCTATCGGGGAAGACTGTGACTAGCTGTAACTGCGGTTACGGCGCCGTCATGACCTTCAAACGTCCGACGAGGAGTGGTCACTAGAATGATACGGCTTTAATGAGTCATCCGTCATTTGTGCTGGATTTTGAATCTTGATTGTGTTCGTTGTTGAGTACGGCCCAAGTGAACTTGTTCTAGAGAAAGTGGAGGTCATGCATCAAGTTGCGGTGGTGCGTGTGATCGGCTTTTTTATCCTCCTTCACAGAACTGACTCGTGTCCCATTTAGAAATTCACGAAGCGGTTCGCACGATGTCCTGTTATCATATTAGTACTCCAGCATATCATCATCTGATATAGTTTCCCCTGGTCCATGACCGTTCTTTGATGTCTGCATCACGGGAACAGCTCTATAAACCACATAGGTAGCGCCATGCTATGGACCCTCTGAACTAATCATGTATTATTACTCGTGAACAGCGCACCAAGCTTGATGGGGTTCTTTTTTGACAGACCGGCAAGGCCATTTGCAGCCTTTGGGGTTGCGTTCGAAGGAATCTTGAGTGCTCCAAGCTGGCCCTAGCTTGATCGGCATTTTGCAGGACTCGAGATATTGCAGTTTCCGATATGCAGGCAGGCGTTGTATTGCGATGTTAAGTTCTCTACTGATAAATTGCCGGCTCATTGATCCGATATACAATATTTCGTTATTAGTATCTCACGATGGGCTGTCGAAGACGAGGATGTTAACGGCATGAAGACCATTCTTGAACCTATGGTACTCCCAATTCACGCTCACAATGCCCAGGGCCACAAAAATTGCGTATTTTGACAGCCGGAAGCACGAGGAGCCGCCTGCCAGCCGAATGAAGTCAGCAGACAGCTGAACTCATGAACACATTGCCGAAAACAAGACATGCGCTCTGCCCACTTCTCCTGTAGTACCAAGGGTGGCGAGATCAACAACTTCCAGAGACTGCAGTAGAATTCTGGTCATCCCCGGAGCACGCTGGCGCATGCAGTTTCTATCCGCTGTAAGAGGATTCCCAGGGCGCTGCTGGCATTTCGCATCGATAATATTCATTCAAGCGCATGATTATGTATATTCCCAAAAATTACCGCCATCCCGGAATCCATAACGAATCTTTCACCGACTTCAAGCCGGGCACATTGGGCCGTTGAGCAACCTGGTTACCCCATAGCTGCGTCCAATTAGCAAATAGCACACGTATTAGCGACTTATACATCCCGGCGCTATGGCTACATATAAAACGACTTTCCTACGCCATGATCATGTCGTGAAGTCCAATCCTTACGATCATGATGTGGGCCCTTACGTCGCTGCTACTTGCAGGTGTCGCCCGAGCAGCTATTCCCAATATCATGCATCGTGGCATGCCTTCTCTCCTAAAAATTCCAGTGCCGGAACGTTCTATCACTTCGCCGAATGGCACAGCACTCCCAAACGTTACCACCGTCTATTACTTCGACCAGCTCATCGACCACAATAATCCAGGCCTCGGAACCTTCCAGCAGCGATACTGGATGAACTGGGAGTTTTATGAGCCTGGTATGTCGCGAGGATCGAGGTGCGCTTCAGGTGATATTAACGCGATGCATCCGAGGTGGTCCCATCATCTTGATGACGCCTGGAGAAGATAATGCAAGCGGTAAGTTTTACTACACTTAATATGTTGCCTTTTTCTCAAATATTTGATTTTCAGGCTACGAGGCCTACATTACCAATAAAACCATCAACGGTCTCATTGCTCAACAACAGAATGGTGCAGCCATCCTCATCGAACACCGCTTCTTTGGCTATTCCAATCCATACGACAACCTCACGTCACAATCTCTGGCTCTCCTCACCATTCAGCAAGCCATCGATGATCTCGTGTTTTTCGCCACCACCGCTGACCTTCCCATGCCTGGGGGTGATGATGTTAAGCCAGGTCAAGCACCATGGATAATGATCGGAGGAAGCTACTCGGGAGCCCTTACCAGTTATACGATGGTCAAGTGAGTGCCATAAACAAATCCCGTTTTTTTCAGCATGGTGATCGACTCAAAGCAAACCGGGAATTTTCTGGGCTGGATATTTATCTTCTGCTACTGTGGAAACGATCACGTATGTTGCTTTATTGCAATTATTGCTGATCTCCCGTTGATCTGATGGATTGATTCTTTCTTCCGTTATAATCACCTCTGACGTGGATGAATCTGTATACAATGTGGTCGATTATTGAATTCTGGCCTCTTCTCGACCAAAACAGTAACTATTATGATTATTTCACTCCTATTCGCGAGTACATGCCACAGAACTGTTCGTCCGATGTACAGGCGGTGATCGCCTACCTGGATGGGATGTACGCGGCTAATGACACAGCTGGAATCCAGACGCTCCAGGAGGCATTTTCCCTCGGCGAGCTCGATCATGTAGGCGATTTCGCCGCCGCACGTAAGTCGTCCTTGTCCTTGAATACTTGCGTAGAATGGACGTCTGCACGCTCTCTGACTTGCTTGGTGACCTTGGACAATGTTCAATTTGGCCTGCTGCCTTTTATCCTAACTGACTCTGCCTGAGCCAACAGTTCAATACAACCTGTTTGATTGGCAATCTCTGCAGCCCGATGTCGGCCCAGGAGCAATGTTCTATCAATTCTGCGATGCACTCGAGGTCAAGGACGGTGTCAACGCCGGACCTGACGGATGGGGACTTGATCATGCTATCAGTTCTTGGGGCAACTATTGGAACACGACTTATTATAATTATAGTATGGTGGTTCGTTTGATTTTTGATTGACATGACTAATCTGGATGGTGAAGCCTGTCAGGACCAGGATGCTGAGTACGTATTCTTGGGACGTGGTGTCGTTCGCACCGGCTGACGGTGAAGCTAGAACCTGTCTTGGGACGTTTGTTCCGACTGACACCTACTGGACTAATGTTACCGTGGATAATGCCAACAGGTCGTGGTTCTGGCTGGTGTATGCATCCTCATCCTCATTTGCATAAATATCTAATCTGACAATCTTATTAGATGCAACCAGATCGGTTTCTACGAGGTTGGCCCTCCTGAAGGCCAACCTGCGATCGTGAGCCGCATCCTCCAACCCAGTTTCATAGAGGTACGTAGGTTTGATTTAACAAATGGATAATCATCAACATTGTCATCAGCGCCAATGCGTCACCATGTTTCCACAAGCCTTCACCTCTCCACCTGAAACTCCCACCGCAGAAACAAACGCAATGTATGCTGGCTGGAACGTGAATGTCCCGCGTCTCTTCTTCGCCAACGGCCTGCGTGACCCTTGGCGCGGGGGAACTGTCTCTGCTGATGGGCTGAACAAGCCTAATACTACCAGCATGCCGATCTATATGAGCGATGGATTCCACACCTCAGACATGGCCACGAAGAATGGCGTTGTAGACCCGACTATCGCGGTCGTGCAGGAAGCAGGATTACGGTACATGAAGGAGTGGCTTGCCGAGTGGAAGCCTTCCGCGTGGTAATAGCTTATTGGGACTTGTGGACGGGTTTTTATCAATAACTTACCATTCTATCCGTCTCAGGGTGCAATGGACGGATCCTCTGGTTCCATCTGACCACTCAGTACTCATGAACCAGAATACATGGTATTCGAAAGCCTCGATTAATCGGGTTATTTATTTTCCGTGATACACCTATAGCTCCAGCGCCAGCCTGAGTGTTGCGAAGAATGTGAGTCGCTTGTGTTATGGGCGGTTTTTCTTCTCTTGATAGGTCCTTCACTGTTGCTGTCGGAGACGCTCGATCTAAAGGACACGCCAAAAATTGCTTCAGGTTGAGTTTCAGTGGTGTGGCGCGATGTAAGGCGGCACGAAAAGGCAAAGTGACAGCAGGGCGCGGCTCGACTTTGACTGAAGACACATAACACCCAAATCAAAAATGATCTTCGTCAAGTTCGACCAGCTGCCAGTGAGTATCACAGATTTGTTGACACCGTGGAGTTACTTCTTTTACCGTTTGACGTTTACCTTTCTTGAGCTTGATCGCTGAACTTCACGAGCGCACTGAACGGTGGAAATGACTCAGGGGCCAGTTGCTGTGATTAGAATAAAAGTAGTCATGTGCTGTCATGTGCATGCTCAACAATACTAGCGCTTAGCCACGACAGGCCACGACGTACGTTCATAATAATATAAAAGCGTACGGAACACATCAAGAACGCGAATGAATTGCAATAACAAAACTCTAGTGCAAAGCCACAAAACACGATGCAAACGCCGCAGTGCGCACTGAGTACTGAACGTACTGAACGTTGGAGGGCGTCCGTTCGGCTCCGTCTGGGTCAACTAACACGACCCCATGTAATTCACGGTACAATCAACACGATGAACGTGGCACAATGGGCTCGTAGCTACACCAAGAAGATTCTAGACTATGTTGGGGCGACACATGTACGGTCATTGGGAGGATTTTACTATAGCAATTATGTCCATCCCCACACAGTGCACTGGGAAGATATAAGGCGAACTTGTGGTACATTGAGGGTGCAATTCCGAAGGCACGATGCCACACACACATATAATGCTGTATTGAATATTCAATGGATTTTGGTATGCCGGAAGAACGGCGTGTCGCAAGGAAGATCAGATAGAAACCAGTAGGTACTCACATTGAACTGGGATGGTTCAGATGATGAAAAACGTGTCAAGCGGCTCGACACATTAATTTCTTTGAGTAAGCCAGACCCGCATACTCCCTGTCATAACGAAGGGAAAAGTGTCCATCGTCATACCTCAGCCGCTGTAGGACCCGGGCGTAGGCGGACAGAGCCGGATGGACCCAGAGACCACCGGACCCGTACTCCCGGAGATTCAAATTCCAGACTTTCGAGAACGTTGAACCTATTGAACTGCGCAAAGTTACTATGCCCAATTTGGGTCACGGCAGTTGTTGCGGCAAATGTTTTCGTGACTTTGATCGCGTTGTGCACGCTGCACAATGGGCCTATCATGATATCTGAAGCTTGAAGTCTGCAAATCTTCTATACAATATAATCGATAACGACCAGTGCAGCACATCGCCGATGCACTCGGGGGCAAGTCGTGGTATACTACAGTACATCACCACCCCAGCGGGCCGGCGAGCGCCAAAAGGGACGCCTCCTTTAACTTGTAGACGGAACTGCGGTACAATCTGGTCTCCTCTAAAGGAGTTCGCCTAACATGCTGGCCATCGTGTGGCGTGCAGTTCTTCTCCCACCTGACGCATGTGCTGC
>JABBWA010000583.1:0-24467 GCA_016628065.1 Suillus lakei | reverse complement strand
CATTTGCTGAAACAGCGCAAAGTCTACCTTAGCACTTGTACTACTGATGCCTACATGTCATATTATTTACTTTCTCTCAAATGCAGTATATTGTGGTTATTATCTTAGCAAGTGTGAAATAAGTATCACCAGTTTTCGCTACTTGCAATAGTTGCAATGTAGGCCATTTTACCAATAAGTGAAAAATAATTGCCAAAAAAGCCAAAACAAAGTTGGAAAAAGTCGAAGTCAAGAGGAGGCATCTACTTTTTTGACTTATAACTGCCTTGTGGCAAGTTGACAGCAAGTTGGTGTCACCATTCTTGTGAGAGGCTTTTCTGCTCTTTTTCGGGAAATTACCCGGCGGCAAGTTGCAAAAAAGGAAGTTCAAGAAATGTGTGAATTTACTGATGCTTGGTACGCCGCACTTCTAATTTTCACCGTGTCTGTTGGACCCTGTCCAGTGTACGACATGATGCACCAGCCAATATCTAATCATTCACCAGATTATATGGTAGAATCCAGAACCCGTCCAATACCGCGGTCCATTTGGAAGAACCCTCAAAGTCCAAACGCCTGCCAAGCGCCAAGTTCCAACCCATTGATATGCCGTATCTATATAATCCTCAACGTCGCTTATGTGCTTGTGTCTGGCTATTGACTTGCAAAACATTGACGAGATCGAGTTAAGCACTACCCTGCACCACCTGACCAAGCCACCATGGCGGTCGCGGTATTAGGCGAGATAGTTGGCACATCCGCAAGTCTGTGAGATTCGAAGTCACGCGGGGACGTTTGACCATGCTCCCGCAATTCACTTGTTTACTGCGTTTTGGGATACACATGGTCGGCGAGTGGTGTTGCCAAATCATTCCAAATATGAAAACTGGGTGAATAAATCATCATCATAGACGGCAGTTCTATGTAACATCTTTGGTAAACGCTCCCATATACTGGCGCAACCACTGCTATTTGCTCTAGTATGTGGCGAGGCCATGCGGGCACCGCAGGCTCACCAGATCTCGTCAGAAGCATGACCTACTTCTCGTAGTGACGTTTGATCATGTTCCCCCGATTCACTTGATTATCGTGTTTGGAGATGCATATAGTCGGCGAGTGCGTATGCCAATATGAAAATCGGGTGAATAGATCATCATCATAGACGGAAGTTTATTGAACCATACCAAAGGATGCGCGGAGTGCTGCTGGCGGATTACGCGAATGCGAAAGTCGGGCGAACGTACCTGTGACTGCACTCTCGATGCATTCGAAACAATTACGTCACGGAACGTGAGCCAATATCTGTTTCGTTACTGAGTGTCCAATGATGCAGAGGCTCATGCGGATTGTTTGGCTGCCCCCCATACTTCCTGCGTATAAAAGCAAATGTATCAGCCTTTGAAACACCATCAATTTTCAACCATGAAATTCACTTTACTCACCGCTATGATCTCTGCCGCAATGATGGCTGGCGTAGCAGTCGCATCCGAGGACTTCATAGTAGTCGGCTTTCCCTGCAATGGCAAAGACGGTAAGCACCTATGCGCCCAACGTGTAGACCTAGACCGCATGCTGAAGGCTATCCACAGGTTCGGCGGGGTGCACATCGGTCCCAAGTTTCAACAACGGGAACGATTTCGGGTTTATTTGTGGACCTCATCACACAATTAAAGACTATACGACATGCCCGTGCAAAGGTTGTTGTAAGGTGAATCCCGGTGGGAGAAGCACCAGATGTTGATACTGAGTGAGCCGGTCCTTCCTTGTTGCCTTGCGGGTCTGAGTGCTGATTGTGCTTGCTTTTGCTGGTGCGTAGAACGGCTGGCGTGATACGTGGCGGTGCATGAGGGCGTGGAGGAGTGCTGTAGTGTAGTGTCGATGATGTACCATGCAATCCTTTGAGCCAATTGAATTGTGGTCGCACTGTCTCGTTATCCAAAACATGCCCAGGTAGTAGTCAGAGTCCGTCCACATTGAAGTTTGGTATGAGGCCAGGAATCACAATTCCCATGGAATTCGTCTGGTCCGAGGACCTCGGCAACGGCGTATAATAATACCATGTGGAAGGGCACTGCAGCGATACGTCGCTGGCGATGACATCCGGTGAACCGTGAGATTGATATTGGGAGGGGGAGAGTAGGAGACAAAGTATGTGGACACCTTGACTATTGATCCGGTCTGATTCGTGACGACTTACATGGTTGTAGAGTTATCACAAGGGTCACATTCAGTACTCAGTCGTGGCAACACTCGATGTAGTACTAAGTGTTGCTGCTCGTGTGGGTTAACGAAGAGGAGGCTAAGGCAGGTCATGGCAGGTGGAGCCGGGCATCGCCGCCTCGCGTGACATATTGATAACATGCACAAGTGAACAGTCGGAGATATGCTTGTTGCTGCTGATGAGTTCGGCATATCAATCAGCAAGACGATGAGTCATGGCTAATGTTCCTGGACAAGAGCTTCCTCCGCCCAAATGTCTACAATACCGTTCCAGTCTTCTTCCTGTACAGCCTGCAAAAGGAAGTTTCGTCAATCAGGGTGAACACCACGAATGGGTGGGAAGGAGATATTTACGAGACGTTATTAGATGTACATGTATGAGAAGTAGGTTACTCACCCAAAGGCTCATCTCCATGATCGAGTAGCTCATCCCACGATGTTTCGAGTTTTCCGATGGCTTCTCCATTGCCCAATATTCGATCGAGCTCGAAAGATGCCCTAATAACAAACGACAAACGACACGGAACATCGGAGAATAAGTGGTGTGTAGAATGAGTGGTAGGAGCAGACGGGGACTGTGGATGAAATTCAGGTGAGAGAGAGAGAAACGGTGGAGGATTAACAGGTTATGTTGTACGTGTATTTCCATGTTGGCCATAGCAGTTCGGCATGATAGACGCTCATATGATTACATTATAGCGCTGAAGTCAAAAGATGGCCGACTAGCGTTAGCGGAGGATACCCCATCGTTTCGTATGTGCTCGCACGACGCCGGTTGCTTCGCGTACATCGAGGTGGCCGTGGCCGTCTGCTGGCATTTCAGTCTCCGCTTGGTCGTCATGAAGAGAGAGGGAGGCCAGCGCTTCCTAGGGGGTCAATGAAGACTTCTCCTGTGAGTGCGTCTGTGCGGCGCGGGAGGAACGGGGTAGAAGACGTAGGGGATGTAGGCAGGGGAGGAAGAGGGTGTGCTTGGGGGATACGTGTGTACCTCTATCGTAGGTGGCATGACATGGGAAGGAGACCCGAATGGGGAGTGGGTACGAGAAGACTGATGGCGCTCGAGTGCTTCTTTGAGTGTTTTTGGCTAGGCGTTGGATGTAAGCGGCGTTGAAAATAAATACATAAATAAGAGGGTACTCACGTGGACTGACTGGTTCTGGTTCGTGGACGTGACCCGTGTTTTCCCACTGGACGCGACAGGGAGTACGAGTGCCAGGCGTCGGGGACATGATACTGACTGGCATCGTGTTAGAACGGTGAGGCGACGGTGAAGACATGAAGGAAATAACGCACCGTGTATGATTATTCAGTGATTATTCAAATGAGACTCCACGCAATTGCAAAATCGCTATTGTTCGTTTTAGGGTCGCCGCTGTCGTCGTCGAGGACTCCTTCGTAGTCTTGTTCGTTGCCCTCCTTAAAGGGAATGAGTTTGGCTCGCATGACTGGACTAAGTGTTGGAGGAACAGGTGAACGTAAGCTAATAATAGAAACGATGCTCGGTGACCTAATTTAATTGGCACCCTAATATAACGGACACTTGATACAAGCACGTACTACGTCAACAGCTGCGCACTCTTCACCGTCGCACATGCGACTCATCGTTATCATCACTTGCCATTCCAACCCTCTCGCACGCTTTTTTGGTCAGTAGGTCCGTTATCAAGCTCCATCTACCTTTGTCAGCACACCAAGCACACTCTTATCGTGCCCATTAGGTATTGACATCCTCTGGTACGTCAACCATACATCAAAGCACCGCGCTCTTTAGCTTGCGCTCTATTTCCAACTCGCCGCTGCCACCTCTCGCTCTCCCTTTCTTTCCGTGTCCCAATTCACTCGTATCTGATACTCAACTCAACGGATATCCCACATCCTTCTTCGCCATAACTTTGCCTACATGCAAGCTTGGCACCGAGGTTCATGGATTCCCGTCTCCCGACTTCCAGGATGGCTTCAACCTTCACATCCCGCCCGAAGCTTCCACCCAGTGCCACGCATACAACTCAGGATATACTGTCGTATTCGTGCATTAATGACCTAAGGACGGTAAATTGTCGTGACATGCTCCAAAAACAAGCGAGAACAATGTGCTCGTTATGCATCACAGCGAGCAGGAGCGGCGGGAGTTGCCGCCGCCCGGTACAGATGTCACGGTGAAGGCTCGGGGACATCATGTGTACAAACATAATGTACGACCTACTAGGCTACTATGCCATGCAAGCCAAGCACTTGTACATCATGCATGAGGTCTGTACTCTAGTTACACTAATAGCATGCATGACTACCCCACCATCACCAAGCCGTCGCCCCGATACAAACGACAAATCTGGTCAGGGAGCGCAACGAATGAGGACGACACATCGATATCAACGCAGAAACATTTTTGTGTTAGTCTTTGATCCATTCAAACACCTGCCTAACTCGAACTCTTGGTCGTTCAGCCAATATCAGAAGTACTCGTATACATTTCCAATTGTCTCAGTGCACATCACCGTCTGGCCTGTTCCTTCATAATCCAATCTTGAAGGACAAAACCGGACGGTGATGCGGAACACTGACAAGTCACGACCCCGTTCGAGCGCATTTGGCAACTCTCAATCGTGCACTATCAAAATGCCTCGTGGGGACGGTGCGGTCTGCAAACCTAGCTTACAAACTCTCTCGCTCTAGATCCCAATATCCTCAATATCATCTGTTTCATCATCCTGGATGAATATCATGATACTTGACATCCTTCTGAAACATGGGAAACGTACGCTGTATGCATTTACTCCACGAGGCAGGCAAACTATGTCTATATCGCACAATATTTTCAGCACCACCGGTCGCGAGCCTTCTGTTCGATACGACCTCGACGCAAGGCAAGGATGTTGTGAGCAACACCAGGTTACTGTGGTTCGAATTCAAACTCCAAAAGCATGTCGACCACTTGGTATGCCGCACTTCTAGTTTTCACTGCCTACTTACATGTGTCTGTTGGACCCTGTCTGGTGTACGACATGATGTACCAGCCAATGTCTAATCATTCACCAGATTATATAGTAGAACCCAGGACCCGTCCAACACCGCGGTGCATTTGGAATAACACTCAACGTCCAAACCCCTGCCAAGTTCCAACCCATTGATATGCCGTATCTATATAATCCTCAACGTCACTCACGTGCTTGTGTCTGGCTATTCACTTGCAAAACATTGACGAGATCGAGTTACAGCACTACCCTGCACCACCTGACCAAGCCACCACGGCGGTCACGGTATTAGACGAGAGTAGTTGACACATCCGCAAGCAATTCACTTGCGTATTGAGTTTTGAGATGCATATGGTCGGCGAGTAGTGTTGCCAAATCATTCCAAATATGAAAACTGGGTGAATACATCATCATAGACAGCAGTTCTATGTAACATCTTTGGTAAACGCTCGCCATATACTAACGTAACCACTGTTATTATGCTCTAGTATCTGGCGAGGTCATGCGGGCACCCCAGGCCTACCAGATCTCGTCAGAAGCATGACCTACTTCTCGTAGTGACGTTTGATCATGTTCCCCCGATACACTTGAGTATTGAGTTTTCAGATGCATATAGTCAGCAAGTGTGTGTGCCAATATGAACATTGGGTGAATAGATCATAATCATAGACAGAAGTTCACTGAATCGTACCAAGAAGGACCCGCGAAGCGGATTACGCGAATGCGAAACTCGGGCGAACATACCTGTGACTGCACTCTCGATGCCTTCCAAGACAGACATTCAAAACAATTACATCACGGAAGATGAGCCGGTATTTGTTTCGTCACCGAGAATCCAATGATGTAGGGTACATGCAGATTGTTTGGCTGCATCCTACACTACATGTGTATAAAAGCCAACGTATCAGCCTTAGAAAACACCATCAATTTTCAGCCATGAAATTCACTTCACTCACCGCTATGATCTCTGCCGCAGCGATGGTTGGCGTAGCAGTCGCATCCGAGGACTTAAACATAACACCCAAGGGCTTTCCCTGCGGCAAAGCCAGTAAGCACTTCTGCGGCCAACATGCAGACCTAGACCGCATGCTGACGGCTATCCACAGATTCGGTAGGGTGCTCATTGGGCATCAAAGGTTTCAACGGCGGGAAGGATTTCGGGTATTTTTGTGGACCTCGTCACACAATTATATCCTATACGGCATGCTCGTGCTCACATTGCTGTAAGCTGACTGCCAATGGGAATGACTTCGTCTGTTTATCAAACTGAGTGAGCCGGTCCTTCCTCGTTGCCTTCCGAGTCTGAGCGCTGATGTGCTTGCTTTTTCAGGTGCATAGAACGGTTGGCGCGATACGTTGTGGTGCAAGAGGGCGTAGAGGAGCGCTGTATAATAGTGTAGTATCGATGATATGCCATGCATTTCTTGAGCCAATTGAATTGTGATCTAACGTCTCACTGTCTCGTTGTCAAAGGAATGACCAGGTAGTCAGAGTCCGTCCACACCGAAGTTTGGTATGAGGTCAGGAATCAAAGTTCCCATCGAACTCGTCTGGTCCGAGGACCTCGGAAGCGGCGTATAACAATACCACGTGGAAGGCAACTGCAGCTATACGTCGCTGGCGATGACATCCGGTGCAGTGAGATTGTTATTGGGAGGGGGAGTGTCACTACATTGAAGTGATTTAATCCTTTAGACTCGCCCGATTTTCAGATAATAACTGGTGTACCGGCAGACGAGCTCCTTGCACGCTTCCGCTGGGGATGACACCCAGTATTGCAAGGTATGAGTGCGAGCTGCGCGACGCCAAAATGTCACACTTTACTTTGGTGAAGGTCACGCGTGTGTAACACCACGTGACCACTGACCTTCTATCCAATTTAAAATTAGCCTTTATCGAATTTTAATTGGTTTAAACAAGCTACTCACACTCAGCTCAGGCCAAGTTCCTTGGTCTGTGCACATAATAGTCACGTCTGACCTATGCCTATGACTGGGTCTCCTGAATGCTGGTAGTGATGTGCATGGCCCGGCTTGAAGCCGTGGGCCAGGCCAAGCCAGGCCAAAGTGACAGCCTGATCATGGCTTTGGCCCAGCTTGGAATTCTGGAAAGCCAAAGCCGGCGGCCTGAGCCACGGCTCTGTAGGGTTTGCAGAGGTAGCAAAACCATTCTGATCCCTGAACATTTTATTCCCAGTGAAAGGCTGCAAGAGTGAGATACCAGCGAGTTTGAGCAACAAGCCTTGTAAATGTCACTGGCAGCGATGTGGATCCAAACAAACACTCACATCAAGAGTTTTCTTGCTAAGTGCTTATTTATTTTTGTTGGTCTCATTTCTCCCCAGACCCACTGACACTTGTAATTGTGATTCAAGACAGACTATGGTACATTGTTTCAGGTTGTTTCACTCTTGTGAGGTATGTGTTCATTACAGCTTGTAGTTGTACACACTGACTCTTGTAATTAGACTAAACTCTTAAATATACTAGGTATCTAATGTGTTCATTCATGTGCTCGATCTGGGCAGTTAGGAGGTTCCTCACCTCTTCTCACTTGCCTGTTGTCGCACTTGGTATGTAGGCCATTTCTATTCTCTTGTATCTCTTCTCACTTGTCTGTTGTCACACTGGCTTTTAGTTTTCTCATCACCTGCCCTTACAGTTTCTTTCCCCTTCCCTTGGCTTGTCATTCAACCTCCTCTGAACTGGACTGAACCAGACTGTGGCAGCACCAAATGTCATTATCATTGAGTTACTCCTGGAGTCATGGCTGTCACACTGCCTTGTATTCTACCTGGCCAGTTCCCACTGGCCCATCACACCTCCCATCCCACCACACAGGTGAGTACTTCAAGTTCATATCTTAACCCATACTCACAATTGTACATTTACAGTACTCGGGCTGCAGCTCAGGCCAGAGCCGAGCCAAAGCCAGCTGTTATTGGCAGCTTTGGCCCAGCCTGGATTTTTTGCAAGCCTGAGCCATCTGAAGCCAGGCCAAAGCCGTTGTGGGAAACAACTCTGCAGTAGGTGGATATAATGTTGGGTGAATGCTATGCCTGCTGCTTCACTTGCAAGGCAAGAATGCTCAACCCTAAAGGGGCCTGCTACTGATATAAATCTGATAGTTAGTGTCTGAGGTCATGGAAGGTAAGGGAACAAGTCTGAAGGTATGCGGACCAAGTCCGGAGGTCAAAATGTCGGGTCTGAAGGTATACTACCAAGTCCGAGGCATGGGAAAGTGGGTCCGAAGGCTCGGGTCGTCAGGTTATGGAGAATAGCAAGGGAACAGGTGTGGAAAGTGTCGAACTATGTCCAGAAACAAGGGAAAGTTAGGGGAAACAAGTGACAAGTGTTGCAGGTGTGAAGTGAGTGTGGAACAGGTGATAACCAGGTATATTCAGCCAGGTAACAGGTAAGGACAGGTATGTGACCAAGTAGATGGGAAGTCCCACCTACAGTAAAGTAATGTGCTTGGTCGTACTATCAGTCCTATATAACTAGCTATGTAGAAATACGGAATATAGAAAATAGGAAAACATCGGGTCCAGTGATATGTAAACTAACATGAGGTGCTGCAGGCATGTGAAAACACAGGTAATAACACTGTCTACCACATCAGTCATGGGAATTAAGCTACTACACACCAGTGGGGTTGGACGGAACAGACAGGACATAGGACAGACAGGTTTCTGAAGGTATGCGAGTGGGTCCGGTGGATCTCTGCTGATCTCTGAGGGTAGTCCAGCAGGTCCGAGGCTCGGAGAGTGCGGGAACGCATTGGGTTTGAGTGGGTTTTGTTGGAGATGACTGGGAGTGACTGTCCTGATGTGCAGACAACTGGGCTTTCAATGTACTCCATAAAAGGGGCCTTTGTGAGGCTACAGACTGAATGTTCCTCACACTGTGGCTTTCGAGCCAAGCCGGGCTGGAACATCACTAAATGCTGGTGGCACAGACTTCAGATGTGAGTCTTTTCGTCTTTTCCATCATCCAGCATTGAGCACCATCTGCTTGCACACATTCTGCACCTTAATTTAAGCTATTTATTAAATTTCACTCAAATCTCAATTTGGTCATACCTCCATGTCAAACTCTCAGAATGTTTCATCCAACACCCTTTCTGGACCCAGAAGGGAAGGGTCTGTTGGTAATCACACATCCTCTTTGGTCATTTCTTATCTCCAGTACATATGTTACCGACTCTTGATATCTTCACACATCCTCTTTGGTCATTTCTATCTCTGGTACATATGTTACTGACTCTTGATATCTTCACACATCCTCTTTGGTCATTTCTTATCTCTGGTACATATGTCACCAACTCTTGATATCTTGTTCCATGTGCTATGTAGTACTGTATAGTTTCACCTTCAACACTCAGCCACAGATCTGCACACTCGTATATCAGTAGCGCTTTTTGTGCTGTAGGAAACTATCTGGCTGCGGCCCTGCAGGGCGTCATTTCCCCATACTAGTCAACATCAGTTCTAACAGTCCAAGGTCGATCCACATCATCCTGGATAGTCAAGTACACACCTTCACATGTTGATGCAGAAGTTCCGCATGCCTAGTTATGGTCCGCATTGCTTCACATACCATGTCGGCCCTTCACATCATCCTCCCATGTCCTGTCCACGTCCATCCAACCCCACTGGTGTGTCATTAGTCTTTCCTTGTCATTCATTGATCATTGCAGCCTATTTTACATACTTTTCCCATGCATGAGGCAAGCTTAGCGCTATTACATGTTACTTTGTCCAGGCTCGCTTGTACATATGCGATCACCTATATCATCCCGGATTCGTATGGACTCACATAAATACAGACTCAGGACTCATATCTTGACACTTAACTACATTCTTCTCCCTGGAGTTGGTGTTCCAGAGTCACTATCATTAGTCTACCTTGTTCCTTGTCCTTGCACACTCAATTGCACTTCTCATCACTCTCACACGAGTTCCACTTCATCTGGAGCATTTAGACTTCTGTTAGTTTATACCTAGCAACCTCATCGCAAGTCCCGGAACAGATCCCGGTGTACTCCGCACCCCTGTTCTGTTTACCTGGTACCTATCCCCACTAACCTGTCACCTGATACCTGGTACCTTGACTCACATACCTGGCTCATACCTAGATATATTGCACTCTTTTACTCCACACCGCATCCGCATCGCATTCTCCCTGGACCTTCACATCTCTAGTGGAACCAGTTGCATAGATCATAATACCCAATTGCACTTGTCCCTTCGCTCTATAACTGGAGGAACTGCTCTCAGAGCTATCCCTTTGGGATGTCTACTACTCTTGCACCAAACAGGATCGACATGCTATCACTATAGCGAGCTTCTACGATTTCTCCCACAACTGGAGCACACTGCAAGGGAATTATAGCTGAGAAGGTTGGTAGATTGCTTAGACAAACCCCTGCCCGTCAAGTGAAAGACACACTAGCATCCCTTCAGTTCAAACAAGACAGCTTCTTTGTTCTGGTTGAAGAAGAAGATGAAGATGAAGAAGATCAGCCCGGACCTTTGAGACCGCAACCCCAATCTTCCGACGAAGAACCCTTATGTCTCACCCTGCAGTCCCCACTTACCCCAGAAGAAGAAGAGAGAGATACTGTAGATGAGTAACTTCCATTCTTTCTGGGATCATTTGACTTTCCCACAGACAAGAGACTCCTTTTTATAGACACTCCATCCACTGCTACCTCACTTACTGCATCCAGTAACCCTACCCACGCCCCGACTCCCAAACTTCCGCATCTCAGATTACCCGTTATATCCTTACTGGCCCTTTCTCCCTGCACTCATTTAGAAGCACTTCCCCACTCTGCTCAGACACCCCCACACCTACCTGCATTATCCCTGCTAATACCTCCCTTTCTGTCACAACCTGTTCTGATAGTTCTGCATATACCTACAAAACACGTTGTATCTGTACCTCTCAGAACCATGTCTACTAACACCTTCAGGATGCCTCTCCACGGCACAGACAAAGCCCCCAAGTTTGAAGGCACGACAGACAAGCTCCTCAAGTTTATAGATGATGTCAATGAACTTGTGGATCTGGCACAAGTTGTTGGTGCCACACATATCAAGGCTGCCATGTGATATGCATCATCTGAGGAATCAGAGACCTGGGAGCTCCTGGATGAAGCCATGGGCACCAACTGGGATAAGTTTGTCATAGCTGTCAAAGGATTGTATCCGGGATGTGAAGGTGATAGATGCTTCACCCATGCTGACCTTTCCCGGTTATCTGCAGAACAATCATGAATACCCATGGGCTCGCAAACCGAACTAGGAGCATACTACCACAAGTTCTTCAAGATCTCCAAGTTTCTCATCGCCAAGAAGAAGCTATCAGAACTTGAACACGATCAGTTATTCCAAGATGGCTTCCACGCGGACATCAGTGCCCACCTCCACCACAGACTTAGCATCCTTCACGTCGACCACCATCCAGGAGAACCCTATGAATTTGACAAGGTATACATGGCAGCAGTGTTCCTGCTACCTGGAACATCAGCTGTATCAATCCTGACGCCTGTGCAACCCTCACCCCATGCTACCTATGCACCTCAACAGCAGCAATACATTCCAAGTCCACAGCTGCCAAAACTGCAACCCAGTTCAGGGGCTGTGGTCAAACAGGAGTATATGACACAGCAGAGACCTGCACCAGGTCCATGTCATTTCTGCGGAGGTACTGATCATTACTAGCAATGGTGTAGGGTATGCGATGAATATATCTGCAATGGCAAGTGCAAAGAAATCAATGGACACATCATTATGTCCAATGGCAGGGGCATTCCAGGATTCTGTGAAAGTGGAACATACCAGCAGCACATTGACCAATTCTTGCAGCAGAGTCCCGCTACTGGAGCTAATGCAACCGTGATCACAGGTTTGTATTGCCGCACACAACCACAGGAGACAGAAGAGGAAGAGTCCAATGAGGAACTCAACAGACTCAAACAGGCAGCTATGGCAGCTTGTGCAGCTTACGCTAATGTACAGGCCCACAAACCTGACCTGAAAGGTAAGAATGTTTGTTTTGATGGTGTAGGAGTACCGGCACGTGCCAAACCAGGACCCTTGTCCAAAGCCGTACCAGCAGAGGAGATTGTCTCCCCTCAAGTCAAGGAGGCCACCAAGCCAGCACCGAATGTAGCTACAGTTCCCAAACCTGCTGCTACTATGGGCAACACTGTTGCTTCATCCCTACCTGCGCCAGGCATCCCAAAGTACAAGTATGTAAGTCCACTAGATGACAAAACCGCAGACAAGCACATCATAGACCACATGCTGGATACCAGTGTCAATCTGCCCATGAGAGAACTCTTCACTGTATCTCAAGATGTCCGCAAGATCTTTCATGAACTCACCATGACCAAGTGGGTCACAGAAGGCACTTTAACCGTCAACAAACTCATCGCCCACCTGGAGATCAAAGACGTCCTGAAAAAGTATGACAACTGTCTCGCACACATGGAAGATGGACGCATAGTTGTGGCCCACTTCACACAACTGTGGTGCATCAAAGCGACATTGAAAGATGGCCAGATTATTACCTGTGTCCTCAATCAAGGAGCAGAGTGCATTGTGATGCCGCAGAAAACATGGCAAGGTATAGGTGGGATATTACATCCGGACTACAAAATGTACATGGAATCGGTCAACACCTCTACAGATGCAACTCTTGGGGTCATAGAGAACCTGTCTCTTGATTTTGGCACAGGAGAAATGTGGTTCCAGGTACAAGTCATTGAAGTGGCTAACTTTGAGATTCTCTTAGGACGACTGTTCTTCATGCTTACCAGCTGTCGCACAAAGGATCTGCCTACTGGCGACCAGGAGATCACGCTTACAGACCCTAATATGGGGAAAGAATTCTGCATACCTATGGAACCCTGTGTAGGAAACAATCTGGCTACAGCCCTGCAGAGCATCATTTCCCCATGCTAGTCAATACCTACACTTACAGTCCGAAGTCATTCCGAAGGGTCGCAAACAGTTCCAGATAGTTGTAGTCAGTTACGCACCTTCGCGCGTCGTTGCGGTGGCTCCGCATACTGGGTTACGATCCGCATCACTCTGCATAACCGTACTGGTCCCTCATAGCGTCCTCCCATGTCCTGTCCACGTCCATCCAACCCCACTGGTGCGTTATTAGTCCTTACCTGTTGTCTATTGATCATTTGCAGGCTGTTTTACATACTTTTCCCATGCATGAGGCCAGCTTAGCGCTATTACATCTTATATCACTCCGGACTCACTTGTACATATGTGGTCGCCTGCATAGTCCCGGATTCATACGGACTCACATAAATACTCGCCCAGGACTCATAACTACTCACTTTTCTACATTCCCTTCCCTTGAGTCAGTGTTGCAGGAGTCACTAGCTTAGTCTACCTCGTTCCTTGTTCTTGCGCAATTGATTACAGTTCTCCCTATCTTGCGCTTGACCTCTACACTCTTTTGAGCATTCAACTCTTGCTAGTTATACCTAGAAACCTCGTCGCATAAAAGTTCCGGAACAGATCCCGGTAAAACTTCGCATCGCGTCCCTTATACCTGGTACCCTTACCCATCATACCCGTCACCCGTTACCTGGTACTTGGACTCGTATACTTGGTTCCCTTCTAGTTATATCCGCACTCTCTTACTCCGCGTCCACACCGTGCTCGCCTCGCAACACATCCACATACCCACATCTTGTATCTTCACCGCATAGCTTGCGGAGTCCGTCGCATAGATCATAATACCCAGCTGCACTTGTCCCTTCACTCTTACTTGAGGAACTGCTCTCAGAGCTATCCCTTTGGGTCGACTACTACTCTCGCACCTAACAGGATTGACACGCTATCACTATAGCGCGCTTCTACGATTTCTCCCACACCTGGGTGAAGAAATGCATCAGATGTCAGCATAACATGGTATGTATAGAGCACATGAAGTGGAAGGGTTTTTAGGAGTTTATGAGTCACATCTGATGCGAGGAGATTCTGAGGACTCACAGACTGTTCCACCTTTACTTATTCCATTCTTAACCCATTGAGGGTAAGGAAAATAGAGTGGGAGTAAGTAACTCTTCTTCAATAGATCTCCTTGACGCGAGTATAGTCTTGCCCTAAGGGATTGCTACTGAGATGTATCCTCTGTATAATATGGAGGGAAACAAGTCACTGGGACTTTTGGTTGAAGAGTCCAAGGAGGTGTGCTAGAAGGAGCGGCATGCTGGAGCATGAAGGGCGCATGTAAAGCAAGGAACACATGAAGTGCGTGCATAGTGCTTTGAGCATGTGAGAAGCACTATATAACTAGGCTTGTGTGGAGCCCAAGCGGAGTGGCTTATAATGATGAGAGACGCTGAGGGACGACTTGCGGAACAATAGAGCAAAAAAACAAATATGAACTGGATAGTCACAACTACAAACTGTAGCTATGGACTGTGAGATGGTGGTGGTAGGTAACTAAGAGATCCCCTTCTACATGCAGACATCTAAGTCTGAATAGGCGCTGTGAGAAAGGAATTGTGAGTGTAGGCTATAGTGATAGACTACTGATCCTGATGAGTGCGAGTATAATGGCTTGACCCAAAGGGACTGCTACTAAGAGCACTTCCTCAGAAAGTAAGTTATGAGGGAGGTGGACCAACAAAGTTACAATCTGAGTGGCCTACTCAAAACTAGTCCATCACAGAAAAACAAAGGTCCACAAAGGAACAGTCACGGAAGCATGAGATGGAAGTGTAACGGACACAAAACAGGTGATAGCCAAAGGTCCGGATAAGTCAGAGAATGTCAAGGTAGATCCGGGTATGTCTAGGTATCGGGGTAACAGGTAACGGGTACAAAGAACATGGACTCAAGATGCCAGGAGCTGTTCTGGGTTTTGCAGCAAAGTCCGGATGGGAACTGATATATATCTGCAGAGCGGATGTAGTCAAGGTTGGTGCACAGGTAATGCGACAATGGAACGCAGGGTGATGCAAGGGTCCATTGATGACCACGGATATCTAGTGGTGACTTTAACTCACGCTGACTCAAACATTAAGTCCAAGGGAGTAACAAGAGGTGTTTATTGGAGAGTCCAGTGCAACTATTTATCCTGGTCCATACAAACTCAGAAGTGCTATGTGAGCGCAGTATCTACAGGTGAGTCCATAGCGAGTGCTTGGTGCAGTAATATGTAAACTACTTAAGCGGCCTCGTGCATGGGAATGCACTTTGTAAATGAGCTGCCAACAATCAGAGAAGAAAAATATGAACTGATAATGCACCAATGGGGAAGGATGGACATAGGCAGGACATGGGTGGATGATTTCCTAAGATTCTCGCTACCAAACATGTTTGGTGCATGACACCGTCTGTTATCCATTGGTCATGGACATCCACTGGACCCATTGTCACAGGACGGAACCTACCTTGGTCTTAGGAAATCGTCCACCCATGTCCTGCCTATGTCCATCCTTCCCCATTGGTGCATTATCAGTTCATATTTTTCTTCTCTGATCATTGGCAGCTCATTTACAAAGTGCATTCCCATGCACGAGGCCCCTTAAGTAGTTTACATATTACTGTACCAAGTGCTCGCTATGGACTCGCCTGTAGATACTGCGCTCGCATAGCACTTCTGAGTTTGTATGGACCAGGATAAATAGTTGTGCTGGACTCTCCAATAAACACTTCTTGTTACTCCCTTGGACTTAGTGTTTGAGTTGGTGTGAGTTAAAGTCACCACTAGATATCTGTGGTCATCAACAGACCCTTGCATCACCCTGCATTCTGTTGTCACATTACCTGTGCACTGCCCTTGACATTCTCTGACTTATCTGGACCTTTCGCTATTGCCCATTTTGTGTCCGTTACACTTCCATCTCACGCTTCCATGACCGTTCCTTCACAGACCTTTGTTTTTCCTGTGATGGACTAGTTTTGAGTAGGCCACTCAGATTGTAACTCCATTGGTCTGCCTCCCTTGTAACTTACTTTCCGAGGAAGTGCTCTTAGTAGCAGTCCCTTTGGGTCAAGCCATTATCCGGTCCCCATTGAGTGCCTAAGAGATAAGTAAGGTAATGATGAGCATGCGCATGCAATGTGGATGAAATGGAAATGATACAAGTCAAATCGCGGACTTCTGTCAATCTTGTCTTCATTGTTGCGCTCCCTTCTGCGATCTCATCGCGGTTCCATATCCGTGCATACATCCTTGGTGCGGAATTTGAATAATTAAAATGTGTGTGTGCTCAGGACACGTTTGAAGAGAAATGTATAGTAATTAGTCCATTGCACATGCAGAAGAATAGAATAAATTGTGGGGTACTTCGGTCAAAGTCTGTTGTATGATATATGGGTGTGTGCGTGATGACACGGATTATGCAGTAAGCGTGCTGTTGGGTAAAGGAATGTAATGATAAATCACCGGTGTAGAGAATCATAATTCTCTAGCCTCACAATCCCATTATCTTCCTTTGACTTCACAACTATCCTTCGCAGAATGCAGACCATTGGCAACATACATGATCATGCATGCTGACGCGCTGTCGTGAACATCCTACCTGCAGCCTTGCAGAGCATCATTTCCCCATGCTAGCCAATACCTACACTCACAGTCCGGAGTCATTCCGAAGAGCCGCGAACAGTTCCGGATAGTTGCGGTCAGTTACGCACCTTCGCGCATCGTTGCGGTGGCTCCGCATACTGGGTTACGATCCGCATCACTCCGCATAACCATACTGGTCCCTCGCACCGTCCTCCCATGTCCTGTCCACATCCATCCAACCCCACTGGTGCATTATTAGTCTCTCCTTGTCACCCATTGATTGTTTGCAGCCTCATTTACATACTTTTCCCATACATGAGGCAGACTTAGCGCTATTACATGTTACATCGTTCGGGCTCGCTTGTACATATGCGGTCGCCTATACTGTCCCGGATTCGTACACATTTACTTATATACGGACTGAGGACTCGTATCTCAGCACTTTTCTACATTCCCTTCCTCTGAGTCGGTGTTGCAGGAGTCACTGGCCTTAGTTACTACACTCTAATCCTTGTGCAATTTGATTGCTGTTCTCATCTTCATGCGCGAGCTCTGCATTAAAGCATTCGACTACTGCTAGTTTATACCTAGGAACCTCGTCACGAATACCGGAGTAGTTCCCGGCACACTTCGCATTCGCATTCCGCATACCCGGTACCCATACCTGTTCCACCTGTCATACCCGTCACTCGATACCTGGTACCTGGATTCGTATACCTGGCCTCCACTCAGTTATATCCGCACTCTTTTACTCCGCACCCGCACCACACTCACTTCGCATCTGCATCGCGTCTTCTCAGCATCTTCGCATCTCCAACAGCGGTCGTCAGCATAGGTCTCACACCCAACCGCATTTAGTCCCTTCGCTCTTACTACAGGAGGAACTGCTCTCAGAGCTATCCCTTTGGGTCGACTACTAATTTCGCACCAACCAGGATCGACGCGCTATCACTATAGCGAGTTTCAATGATTTCTCCCACAGCGCATACAACCGTAGGCTTTCATGTGTATCCACGCTTCTGCTGCTCATCCTTCGCATGACCCATCCTAGTCCTCTGAGTTTCACTGGTGCATTATGTTATTCATCTATCCATTCTGACATTGTTTAGGCATTGTACGACATTCTTGTTACTCATACTTCGCATTATGGACCCTTAGACCCTTAGACCCTTACTTACATATCCTTACATACAATGCCTCCGCTTCACCTCACTTTAGCATCATGGGAGTGCGCCTATTCAGACTTAGACATCTGCATGTAGAGTATCATCTCTCAGTTACCTACCACCACCATCTCACAGTCCATAGCCACAGTTTGTAGTTGCGACTATCCAGTACATATTTGCTTTTCACTCTATTGTTCTACAAGTCGTCTCTCTGCATCTCTCATCGTTCTTAGTCACTCTGCTTGCGTTCCACGCAAGCATAGTTATATCACACTTCTTGCACGCTCGAAGCGCTACGCACGCACTTAGCGCATTCCTTCCTCTACCCCCACCCTTCATGCCCCAGTGCACTGCTCTTTCTAGCACACCTCCTTGGACTCTCCAACCAAAGTCCCAGTTACTTGGTTCCCTCCACATTATACAGAGGATATGTCTCAGTAGCAATCCCTTAGGGCAAGACTATACTCACATCAAGGAGATCTATTGAAGAAGAGATACTTACTCTCTCTATTTTCCTTACCCTCACCAGTGAAGACGCTGAGTCCAGCAATGAAATTTAGATACCTCAATACTTGTAATTTCTGCCTCCCTTTGATGATACAATACAGTGCTCAGTTATCAGGCCTACATATAAGAATGTGTTGAGGTGGTGGTAGATGTTCACCGGCAGTGCATGATACAGGCTCACCAGCGCTGTGCATAGCCTTGAGTGAAGTGCCAGTTCCATTAAGCAGATTTAGATTTAAACACTACTTCTACAGGGCATCAGTGAGTGACCAGTACTCAGAGTAGCCTGCTCTCGGGATATCCACAAACTCATGAACATCATCCTTCATGTACCAGACCCAAGCTGTTCGGTCGCCATTGGCCATATCCAATCCATGCCTAATAATTTGTCCTGATCTGGCGACCATACAACCTGCTGGGTAGGCAATTTTAATGCCCAGATTTGGTATCTTCATGCTTGCTATGCCGTAATTGCTGAAGGTGGTCATGACGTCAAACCATTGGGCACATGACAGAGGATCATGGTGCAATGGCGAACGCTGGTTGCACATGATAATAAGTGCAGTGAATACCGATGCCCACTCTCTGAGATGATCTCCCATTTCATCCAATTTCTTATCAGCTGCCCAGAGCCCCATAGCTAGCTTTGTTGCCAATGATGACCAATAGAGTTTTGGGTGCATGACTCTCAATGCAGCGGTGATGAGAGCCACCAGTCTGTACATTGCCTGACTGAAAGACCATCCATCAAACTCTTTAAGAGTCACCACAACTTGAGGATGAAATTTCAGCACCTATGAGAGTGGGAATGCATGCTGCTAATTATGAGGTGTGACTCACTGGGTGACCTTGCAAAAACCATGTGGGGGACAGATTGATACACCCTGGAGTGCCCTTGCTTTGACTTGGATAAAAGTTTGAAAAATGGGTCCTCCAGTTGTCATTTGCAGCGGCGCCACACATCACACTTCTAGCCAGTGGAACTGACATCTTTGCAGTAGCTGCCACCATGACATTCTAATACAGTCAATATAATCATTTGGCAATGGAGGCCAGCTTACCTGTACAGGCAGATCAATTGCACCAAGAAGATACCAGAAGATGATGATACTGAACTTGTCACACACAACTGTTGGCCTTTCAAGATGGATCTGGGCCTCAGGTGGATACCAGGCAAGAAGGCTGTCTTCACAAGCAGGGTTGATGCCTTTTTCCATCATGTGCAGAACATCTGCATACCTGGCTACATCTAAGTTGATAGTAACTAATATTGATGGGATTAAGATCACACAAAGTGCTGCCGAAAGAGTCATACCAGGGTTCCAATAGGCATTGGCGAGGGTACTGGCCAGTTTTGAGCATGCCATGAGCATGACAAAATCT
This sequence comes from Suillus lakei, assembly GCA_016628065.1. Classification (NCBI taxonomy): domain Eukaryota; kingdom Fungi; phylum Basidiomycota; class Agaricomycetes; order Boletales; family Suillaceae; genus Suillus; species Suillus lakei. The sequence continues at coordinate 4,688 of JABBWA010000583.1, read as the reverse complement.
AGTTTGAGTGGGAGAATAGCATTGAGTCATCCACCGATTAGTGCAAGGAACTGGTGAGAGACATATTCACTAGCAATATGGATTGTGGCCAAGGCCCAGTCAGGAGGAATATGAATTGTGGCTTCCACATAATGCGGCAGTCATTGTACTTATATGTCTGGCGGCAAATTGGTTACATAAAATGCAACATCAATAACATGAGGATCGACATAAGGAGGCATGCATACTGCACATTGTCTTGGCTTACAGTCCCCATTATGAAATTGCTGAAATCAGGTTTGCCGAGCTGGTGTTCGATGCAGAAAAGGTCACAGTGCAAACACCACCACAATTAGTAGATTTGGTATCGCTGGCAATTTTATACTCACAATGTGATTCATTGCCGGATATATTGCTCTGCATGTTGAGGAAATGGTGTGCTGCACGCTGGCTTTCACATTCTGGAAGACAGCTTAAGTGCCATTAAAGTCTATGTCAAGAGAGCACACTGGGTCTGTGATCCCAAAGCATGGCGCTTAAGTTGTCTTGCAAGATGCGAATGCTGGCGTGTGAAGCTTGTGTTGCCCTATGAGATGCTGAAAAGTAAGAAGTGAGGTCATGGTCTGTCGTGTTGGTGGAAGAACTCCGGAGGACAGAATATTGTTTGAGAAAGTCATCACAGAGGCGACAGCCATCATCAACAAGGGCATCGAGAATATATGGGGTTGAGCCCTTGCACTTTGATACTGTTTGGCCCTCAACTGTGCTCTGTTCAAGAGCGACTATGTAATAAGGTTTGTGGTTCCCAGAAGCTGTGAAAGCCGGTGTGTGGCACACCATTTCCTCAACATATTCCTCACTGGATATTCATGCATTGGTCAGCTGCCGCCGGTGAGAATCCATACCCTGCAGTATTATGTTTGGCCTTGTACTATGTCACCAGCATGCATGTAGAAAGTGAGGTATTCTGTGGAAGCATGGGGCAATCACCTCCGGTGACAATCTTATACCCTGCAGCATTATGTCCTGCATTACCACAGGCCATGTACTATGTCGCCGGAATGTAGTGTTTTATGGACATATCTGACTATTCTTTTACCCCGCCCCCCCTGCTGTGATCCCGAAATATGCAACAGTGTCGCTGAGTGTATATGGGCCCACCCCTCACCATCAAGTAGCACCTACCAGGCTTAGCCTATACATCATACTACCACTATCCTATATATTTTTGTATTCCATAATGTATATACAGTAGGCCCACCCTTGAGCCTCAGTTCATATCTAATCCCTGGCCCACCCATTATACTGGGGTACAATCCCACATGTGGGCCCATGGTGGGTTGGCCCGACACTTAGGGTACATTGTCACCATGGGCTGTCCTATAAGTAGGGAGATATATCACTGCATTACATGAATAAGGCAGCAATACCTATCACAAAACATGAGGCAAGGTTTATTACATACCAGTGAGGTGGATGGGCAATGGATCAATGCTGAGACGTCTTCTGACACATTTCCTGGGTAGTCCAAAGGTATCCGGAGGTGGTCCATGGGTAGTCCGTGGGTGTCCGGAGGTGCGGGAGTCCATGGGTCACGGACGTGGTCATGGACCAGCACAGGAAAGTAATGGACATGATGTGGACAGAACGGAAATGGCACAGATGGGATGGACATGACTGGGACATGCATAGAGAATGATACTGAGTTGTGTCTGATGGGACTGATGGTATGTCAGGGCATAGTGAGGATATTCCTCACACTGCCCTCCCTTTTCTCTCCATTTGGCAAGCTTCATGTCCCGCTTCCTCTTCTTCAGCAGCTCTTTGATGTTGAACCACATGGTGGTGAAATCCATCACTGGTAAGCAATCTTGGAAGCCCATCTCCAACAAGTTGACCACCTTTTTTACTGTTCTTTTTCTTCTCCTCTTGTGCTGCAAGCTGATTAGAGAGCTGATCACAGAACATGGATTGCAGAACTATGGTAGACTGCATGCCAGCCAGTGAACTCTTGTAGTGAGTTTCACAATCATAAGTGTCATGAAGGGCATCCTGGTACAATTGCTCCTTGACTGATTCTGGTTCTGTCTCTAGCAGGTCATGGTTTCATTTGCATGTTGACGTAATAGGTGTTGGGATGAATGTGGGGAGACTGTGGGTGGATCATACTGGGGAACTTGAAACAAGATATGCTGCTGATGTTGATGCCAATTCCTCAACAGCCTGCTCTGCAATGCCCATCAGCCAGCCAGGTGAGTGAAATAAACCTGTTGCAGGGCCTGGACTGTTTTCTGATGGCATCTCAACAGATGGATCAACCAAGCACTCCTTCTGGTATCGTTGAATGGTACTTGTGAGCACTTTTACAGGACTAGTCTGCAGCAAAGGCAAGCAATCCTTGGATGATGTCTCCAAGCTCAGAGCCATCATTTCCTTCGTGACTACATCAGGGTTGAACGGCCATGCACCTGTTTTGCGAAATGCTACTTTGATATTCTCTGGTGTCAGTGCCTTTTTGTGGGCTCTCCAATATATTGAGATAAAATTCACTTTTTTCATGGGCTCTCAAATATATTGAGATAAAGTTTGCTTTCATGACCTTTTGCCTCTTTGAACTTTCAAATTGATCTCTCTCTTGTGTCCAGTAATGCTTCAGTGGGCCAAAGATAACCATGTCAAGGCCTTGATAGACATGGGTTGAATGTGATGGATAACAAAGTACATGAATGTTATGTGTGCGAGCATAATCAAGGAACTCCTTTGTGTAGTGGGAGTTATGCCTGTCAGCGAGTAGCAAGCGTGCATGACCATTTGCTTTCTTGCTTGTCTTCTTGTCGAAATCTTCAATCCAAAGATGGCCAATGACACCATCAGTCCAGCCCTTCGGTGAATGAGCAACACTGAATTTCTTAAGTCAATTTCTGTCTCTGAATCATTGTTATGACTCACAATGCACCCAGGGTATTCTTGTCATGCCAACTCATTGAAAATGATTTCCCTTTGTAGATCATGGTTGGAGGAATATCAGTGCCATCAACACATATGGTCACCATGATGGTAATGTTTTCTCAATTGCCATCTCATTGCAGGTGCTGAGTCTTCTGCTTTGCAGGTCCGATGACCCTTTCTTTGAACCCCATTCCTGGTTGGAAACCACTTTCATTGGATGCCCACATGCAGTCCTCCTTGATATTATGCTCCTTGATTGTGTTGCCGAGTAGCTTGTACCACTCTCAATTGGTGGTTTCATTGACAGCACGTCCCTGAGCACTTTCAAGAGAGCTGCTCCAGTACCAACCAAGACAAGAAGAATGCCTTTCGATGAGGTGGTTTGTCCAGTTAATCCCTACTCCACCCTCAGGGAAATCATCCCCAAGCCAAGCTTGTAGGATTGCATCAACGTGAATCTTGAGTGTCTTGTGGTTCAGTGGGAATGCTCTGCTTGCGAGATCAAGGCAGTATGAAACAACCATGTCCTCTTCTTCAGGCTTCAACCAGGCCTTTGTCTCCATATTGAACTGATAGCTGCTTTGACCTCCTTTGAGTCGTTGGGAGACAGTGTTGTGGTTAATGATGATATGCTTCTTGTGTTTCGTGAGCCAGTCTTCTTTGACATCCTTCCAGATCTTCCATAAGCTTCTTTGTTCTTCTTTTGGCTTGTCTTGCTCAATGTTATATGCTTTGACAGCAGCAGTGATTGCTCTCTCTTTTTCCTGGTTGGTGAGTTGTTTTTTCTTGGTCTGAGAATATGGGCGACACATCTTCTGGAGGAGAGTGGGTGAGCAGCACACTAGACACCTTTTCCAGTCTTAGCAGCAAATTGAAGGGTCCAAACCATATATGGCTTATCATGTGTCACCAATAAAATGTTAAGATATGATAGTGTACATTTCACAACCTTCCACCAGCATCACACTGGCAGACAATTATATGCAGTATTCATACTTTCTCATTGATGAAGTTGTTGGCAGAGGTTGTGTCTATTGATTTCCCAAACTCAGTTGATGAGGATAATTCAATATGGTCTTGTAGCACCAAAATAGTAAAATTTCTGGCACATTACAACACACAGCACAAGATCATAAAACATATTTAGGCCAAGCAGGATCACATATAGAAGATGACTACAAGACAATAAACATTAGCCTGCACTTTGGCCAAATATTGTGCGAGTGTTGTGCTATAGGTGTTTGGCTCAAGTGACAGTGGTGGCTCAAGTGCCTGTTTAAGACTGTAGTTGGCTTGCAGCATGTTCTCACTCAGATGGTGCTTACGGGGTCCTACATCGGGCATTTCCAAGATGCAAATTCAACTTTTGCGTTTCTGCAAGAGGTGTGCAATCGAGAAACCTAGAACACTAACCTGCCGCAACTTGGGTACCCCCTATGCCTACCGTGATGGTGTGATGACAGTGTGACTGATCATGTAATTTAGCTTTATTAGGTAGTTTTTTTGTCACACCGAGAATCAATATGAAGTCAGAACGGATCAATTGAACGATCGAAAGCAAAACAGTACAGTTTGCAGCAATAAAATGAATGAAAATGAGTACGTAGATGACTGGCATACATAAGTGCATGAAGTAAGAAAACGTTAAGAATCAAGCGCTGAGTGCAGAAAGAGCAGTAGGAATAGTGATTCATGCCTTCTTTGAAGGACGGGATGGGCCTGCTTGTGCTCCAGTGCATTTGGAACCACGGGAGGAACCA